>VWZF01005495.1:0-89064 GCA_013396755.1 Sclerurus mexicanus | reverse complement strand
AGCGCCTGCGGGGACGCGTCAGCGCGGGGGTTGGAGCGCTATCCGGCCCCACCGGCACACCCGGCCCTGCCCGGCCCCCTCTGTCCCACCGGCACACCCGGCCCTGCCCGGCCCCNCTCTGCTACTGCCGGCCCGGCGGTGCCGTCTAGTGAGAGCGGGCGGGAGCCGGGAGTGGAGCGGGGCCGGGCGGGGGTCGAGCAGCCCCGGCCTGAGCCGCTGCCTCCCGCAGTGTGACAGACGCGATGGAGGTCTGGGCCGGTGACCTCGGCGACTGTCCGGCGCTCGACTGCGTATGTACCGGGGTCGGGGGCGACGGTGGGGCCCGGGGCTGAGGCGCGGGGTGCCGGCGGCGCGGGGATGGACTCGGGTCCGCGTTAGGCCGTGTCGGACGTGCTCTCCTTCTCCTCCCTCTCTGCAGCGGTGCCCGCCGGAGGAGCACGGGGCGATGCTCAGGTGGGTGCCGCCGCCTCGAGTCCCCCCTACTCTCGGCTCCCCCCACCACAGGCTTCCCCTGTGCCCCGCTCCGCTCATCCCCTCTCCCTGCAGGGCCGCCCTGGGCCGCGGGGCCGCTGAGCTGAGCCTGGGCCCGGGTTCGGCCACACTGCGGCTGCCGGAGGAGCCGCGGTGCCGGGCCCTGGCCGTGGCCCTCGCCCAGCTGCCCGCCGCCGAGGCGCGCAGCCAGCTGCAGGCGCTGGTGTTTGGCATGGCAGGTTGCATCGAGAGCTTGGAGAGACGCCTGGAAGGTCCGTGGTGGGTTTGGAAGGGGTGAGGACAGGGAGAGGGTCGGCAGCTCCTGCCATCTTCATGGGATTATCACCCCCACCCAGAGCGCCCCACATGCCCCAGCTCAGCCTTGGGGCTCTCAGTGGGACAGGGCTGTGCCTCTCAAGGGTCAGATCAGGTGTTTTCTCCTCACCAGTCCCAGCAGGCCAGCAGCAATGCTGCTGCCATCGCTTCCCAGTTCAGCTGGCCAGTTCCCAGAGCTGGCCAGGGTCTGCACCAGAGCCCCCTGGGCACAAGAGATCCCACCTAGGCCCAGAGGACACAGTGGTATGTCTCTGTGCAGAAACACAGCCCTGTCCTCATGACCAGCACAACACCAGCATCCTGAATGTGGGAGTCACCTTACAGGCATCTCTGTTTGAGGTGTCTGGGAAGACTCTGGAGCAGCAGCAGTCTGCATGGGAGTGCTGAGAGAACAGGCCTCAGCTTGGCTGGTGGGGCTTGGTGTCCTGCATGCTGTATTGGGGTGTGTTGTCACAAGCTTTGGCTCTGGCTCCTGTCTCAGCAGCGGTGGAGAAGCTGGCATCTTCATGCAGCCTTCAGAAGAACCCTGCCCGGAGCCAGCAGCTCTTCCTGCCAGGTAGGCACAGCCAGGGGCACCTGCCGTGGTCCTGCCATCCTTTTCCTTCTCCCTGGAGGCTGCTGGTCCTGTGTCCATGTGCTCTTCAGGACACACCAAATGCCCTCAGCTGTGGTTGTTGGCAGACACCCACCATCCTGGTGCCAGTGCCAGCAGAGCAGGGGCAGAGCTCACTTGCAGTGGCTCTCAGGGTATCTGGAGTGCTCAGGTCAGAGGCCAGGCATTGCCAGCCTCAGAAAAAGAGCAGGCTTTGCTGCGCTTCCAAATGGGGGCCATGGTGGGTACATAGCTCCACTGGGAAAGGAGGCCAGGCTTGGCCCTTCCTCACCCTCCACAACTGCTGGCCCTGCCAGACTGGGCTGTTGGAAGCTTACGCTGGCCCTGGAGGGACTGGCAGGGCTGCCAGAGCACCTGGCTGACTTGCAATCCGCATCCTGCCTATTCTTGACTGAGGCAGACCCCAGCCACAGAAAGAACAAGGCTGCTGGTTCAGCTTTGCCAGCCAAGAGGAAGGTCCCAGGAGAGTCTCTCATCAACCCTGGCTTCAAAAGGTCAGTGCTGTGGCTCGGGTGGAGGGGGACCCCATGGGCTCTGCTCCAGAGCCGTGTGGGAGCAGGGCATGGGGCTTGGGGCTCTGATGCTCCCTGTATCTCCTCCCAGCAAGAAGGCACCATCTGGAGTAAATTTCGAGGACTCCTGACTGGTGCTGTCCCATGCCCCTGACAGCTCTGTGGAACCCTATTAGCATGTGTGTGGGTTGGAGAAGAGGGTGTCCCTGTTTCCTGCTGAGTCCCTCAAACACAGGGAGGCAACAGAGCCAGCAGCACCTGGCTGCTGACCCTCTGCTGGGATGGGGGCAGGGCCTTTGAGGGGGACAGGTGGGGGCCTGGTGCACAGCAGCTCTTCCCTGCTGACAGGGGCCACCACCTCTTGACCTCATTTACCATGAATTGGTGGGGTTTGTATCACCGCAGAACGGAAAGATTGCCTGTGCTTAGCTTCTTGCCAGTAAAGATGGTTTTAGCCAGCCAGTCTCTGTGGATGTGTTGGTGTATTCTGCCTCTCCCTTTCTTAGGAAGCTTTGGGCCAGTTTCAGCTGAACCCGGAGGTCCGGGTCTCAGAGAAGTGCCCTGCCAGCTTCTTGCAGATGGGCTGGTAGCGGCGTGGTTAGAGCCTGCCCAACCCCTCTGGAGAGCTGGGAGGATCGGCTCTGCCTTGCTGGGCACTGGGAGAGAAAGGGAGGGTCAGGGCAAAACCCCATGAGGGAGAGCAGCTGGTGTGGTCATTCCAGACTCAGGCTGGTCTTGCTTGCAAAGCCTTTATTGATTTCCAGGAGCTCTGAAGCTTGGCTTGGGCTTGCCCCACTTCACAACCCCCAAATCTGCTCCTGAGATCTTCCTAACCACAGGTTCTGGGGGGCTGGTGCCCTCTGCTCCCTCACCAAGGGTGCTGGGAACTGGCCTGTACGCACTGCCTCTGCCATCCCCTGCCAGCTCTGTTCCCAGGGCTCTCCATGGCTATACTGGGTCCCCTCACCCTTTGCAGGTGTGAGGATATCCTGCAGTGCCTGCTGCCCAGGCACAGCTGGGCCTCCGACCCTCATGGAAAGATGGCATGGTGTGCCCACAAAAGAGGCTGCAGGGCTGCCCTCTGCTCTAGGCAGCTTGTCCTCCTCAGCTCTGCCCCTGCCCACAGCAGGGCCCAGCTTTGACACTGGTGGTGCCCATGGTGTTGCAGTGCTCGGGGGGCCACAGAGCATGTCCTGGCTGGGAGGGAGGGTGGCAGAAGAGAGGCTCAGTGAACCACAGATTGCTGCCAGCACCTGAGTGTCAGTGGAGAGAATTTGGGTGCCAGGGGCACAGCCCATACTCTGCTCTCCCAAGCGCATGCTGGCAGGACCAGGGTGGGCACTGACCTCCTGCCCAACCCCAACCCTGGCCTTGCACCCGCTGGGGTGCCTGCCCAGCTCACTGCAGTGCCCGGACCACAGAGCGATAAGCTTGTATGATCTCCTGGCTGTTGGGGCAGGTGTATTTGAACTCCTTGGTTTCATTGGCACTGTTGATGTACCGCCACACACCCTGCAGGTCCTTGGGAATCCCAAAGTGACGGTAGTGCTGGCACACGACCTGCAAGCAGGAATAAGGGGACCCTTGCCTGGTACTCTGTGCCAAGGAGGGCCCGGCTGCCAGGAAAGGAACCAGCTGGGAAGGGTGGCAGGGGGCCAGGGGACATTCCTGGCACTGCACACTCGAAGGCTGGCACTTAGGAGTCGATGCAGAGGGGAGTGGGTTCTGTGCAAAGGCACTGTGCTGGGCAGGGGGATGCCAGAGGACACATGGCTGACAGAGCATTTGTGAAAGGAGCAGGGTATTGCTGCAGACTCCAAGGGGAAAGTTAGACCATGGGGCCAGTGGCCTGGAGATGCCAGGGAAAGGAGAAGGGCATGGTGCCAGGATGCCCCTGCTTACCTCAACAATGTTGAGCTTGGGCAGCAGGTTGCAGTCAGCCAATGTGAGGTGGTCTCCATCGAGGAAGCGTCTCTGGGAGGCCTGGAGGTGGGGGTACTGGGCCAGCTCGTGCTCCAGAGGGGCACTCAGGTACTTGTCCAGCTTTAGGAGGGCCCGCAGCAGGCTCCGCTGCAGCACTGTGGGGTGGGTGGCTAGGTCAGGGCACAGGGCTCCTCTTTTGCCGTGGCCCCCTGCCAGCCCAGCCCTGTGCCCAGGCAGCACCTGCCGACCTCTTCCCACTTCGCTCAGGCTGGCACCTGGTCCTTGCCCTCCCACAGAGACCTGGCCCTGACCCGTGGAAGTGGTGGGGAGGGACTGGGAGAGTTCGGTGTGACCAGACTAGGCTTTGGGGTGGTGACACCTGAGAGGTTGCATGGGATGCTTCCCAACCCACTCCTCACCCTCGTCCTGGGCAGGCACCGGATTCTTGATGAAGGCAGAGAACTTGTGGAAGATGTCGTTCCCAGCCAGGCTCGACTCCTGGTACTGTGGGACCAGACTGGGGTACCTGTGGGGACATGGGCACAGCTGAGGCAGGTGTCAGGGGCGACAGGCTCACATCCTCTTAGCCCCCTCCTGTCTCAGCCTGTTCTGCCCCTCTTTGGCCCCTTCATCCTCTCAGGGCAGTGTTGGCCACTGACATAGGGGGGCCCAGCTGGTCCTCCAGGAACTCCTCGATGGTGACAGTGTCAGTCTTGGGCTCGCCGTTGTAGATCAGAACAGGCAGCTGGGCACCTGGTGCGAAGTCCTTCAGCACATCCAGTGCCCTACAGGAGAAGGGGACACTGCTGATGCAGGCATGCTTGGCACTGCGCATGTGTGTGTGTTCATATGTGCACATTTGTCCCAAGCAAAGGGATGAGGTGGTGCATCTAGGCTGCTTCTGCCTCTGTGTGTGCCTAGGGAAATGCTAACCAATCTGCCCAGCCACTGGTGGGCACCTGGAGGGGTACAACAAGCTCCATGCATCCCCTAGTGCCCACCCTTCACACCCCTTCCCAAACTGTCGGGGACTTAGCATCCCCCACATGGCCCTGGCCCAAAGCTGGTACCCCTTGGGAGGGGACCACCACTCACCTCTTCACATCCACAGTGGTGAGGGTGAAGGGCACCCCTTTCAGCAGCAGCACCATGAAGAGCCGCTGGCAGAAGGGGCAGTGCCCAACGCTTTCGCCGTCCTCGCTTGCCTGTGGGCACAGAATGCTCAGCTCCCCCTTTACCCTGGCATGGCCACAGTAGGGGCAGCCCTAGTGGGTACAGGGTGAGGGTGGCAGGGCACATGCCCCAGTCCAGCCTGGGCTGGCACAGGCTAGCAAGCTGTGCTGCAGTCTGCAGCACCTGCTGCGCCAGGCGGGGCACCAGACCCTGGCCCCTTCGTGCTCCCAGGGCCTCTGTCCCACGGCCCAGAGTAGCCACATGGCACAGCGAGTGTTAGCCCTGGCACCTCCCAGGGAACAGGACCCC
The DNA here is from genome assembly GCA_013396755.1 of Sclerurus mexicanus. Lineage (NCBI taxonomy): Eukaryota > Metazoa > Chordata > Aves > Passeriformes > Furnariidae > Sclerurus > Sclerurus mexicanus. The sequence continues at coordinate 83,727 of VWZF01005495.1, read as the reverse complement.
CAGACTGTGCCAGCTTCACAGTGCCAAGAAGGTCCAGGGCTTGGATGCAGCAGCAGATGTGGCAGCAGGGGCAGCTGTGGCAGGGGACAGCCCAGTAGCAGGGACTGTGCTGAAGAAAGGGGACAGCAATGCTGGTGGCCCTGTCACCCCCAAGCACAATCCCAGGAGAGCCCTGCCCTGCCCAGTGCAGCTGGACAGACTGCCCCAGCCAGGTGGCTGCTGGGCCCTGGTTTGGGGTGGGAGGCATCCCACTCCAATTTCCCCAGGCTGAGCCCCCTCAGCCCCTGTGCTTGCGGGGCAGGCAGCAGCATGCAATGCTGTGGGGAAGAGCCCTGCCGGCCCGCTCTGCCTGCCTGCTGCCCACTGCCTGCCCTACTCCTATCCAACCACTGCCTGCCATGCTGCCTATTGCCAGCCTCACTCCTTACCTGCTGCCTGACCCCCTGCCCACTACCTGCCCAGTGCCCTACATCTGGGCACTGTGATGGGCAGGGGCATGGGTCACCCCACTGCAGCACTGCCAGGGGTGGCAGCCAGCAGTGTCCACTGGGTACTGGCCAGAGGACCCCCTCTCACCTTGATGAAGAGCTGGATTTGGGGTTTCTCAGCCATGCTGGGTGGCGGCTGCCGGCACAGTGCTGGCCGTGCCCTGAGTGCCCCAGCTGGAGCCACAGCCTCTCCCAGCCCACATTCCTCCCCAGGGTGTACCTGCTCCCACCCACGCCTGGCCCCACAGCACAGGTGGGGCGCCCTGCCATGGGGCCCCGGGAGACTGGTGGCATTGCCAGCTGCCACAGCTTCTGCCTGCACCCCCAGCCACCCCACCACCATCCCAATGATGCCAAGCACTGCATACACCCCTGTGTTGTGCCCAGCACCCCTTGCCCATAGCGGGCTTCTGCATCCCCACTCTGGGCACTGCCAACCCCCTCCTCAGCCTGATCCCTTCCAGGCACCTGGGCCTGGCACTCCAACCACACAGCCTTGCTAGATCCAGTTACTATTTTTTATTTAAAACGATCATTATTTTCACATTTCATCTTTTTGTTTGCTAGCAATGTACAGGCAGCTCCAAGACATCCCCACCCCTCAGGGGCCCCATGCCTGGGGCTGAGCGTGGCACTGGCGCTGTGCCTGCAGCTGGTGGCCAAGGACGTGCGTGGGGGAGGCAAGGCCAGAAGCAGAGCCAAACTCAAGGAAGTGTTAAGACAGCAGCCACCCCTGCCCTGGGACACTACCCTCCTGCTTCCCCCCTGCTGCCACCATTGGGGTGACCTCAGCAGGGTCCTGTGCCCAGGCAGCCCTGAGCCCAGGGCAGGGAGGCCACCATGGCCACCCAGGCTGTATGGGCATGAGAGCATCTCCACTGACCATCAAAGCCATAGGGATGATGGCACAGTGGCAGGGGAGAGGGCTGGGAAAAGGGAAGACACTGTGACTGCGGGGCCAGTGCCCTTCGAGTCCTGAGCAACAGAGCAGTGTGGCAGGTGTGGTGCAAGGACAAAGCCAGAGCATGGCAGCACTGCCCATCCCCCATCCTGGGGTGCCTCAGGGTGCCACCACACTGAAGTGACAGCTGGGGACTCAATGGTGACACCATCCCATCTCCCTGATAGCAAAGGGCAAACCTCAAGCTGGCTCATTCCCCAGAGCTCACCCAGGAAGGCAGAGTGTACCCAGCAAGGGAGCAAGGGCACCCAGGTGGGGGCTGCACCCATGTGTCATCCCACTCCACCCCACCCCACCCCACCCCAGAACCAGCCAGTTTCCCATATGCCATTAAAAAAAATATGGTCTGAAAAATCTGAAAATAGAGCTTCTCCCCCATTTTCCCCCTATGGAAAATACTGTATATTGTATCACAATCTATAGCAGGTGGCATACAGGGCTGGTGAGACCAGGGGGACATGAGGACAGTGGAGGTCAGGCCCTGCTCCTGTGCCTGAGTTGGGCCAGAGGCGGCTCAAAGCACATGTGCCCCACACCTCCTGTGGCAGCCAGCTGAGGCAGCTGGTGCTGCTCAGGGCCTCCAGCTGAGCCCATGCCAGGGAGGCAGAGAGGGCAGCAGAGATCACAGGGCAGCTGGGCCTCAGCAGCTCCCCAGGAAAGTTGCATGGCCACTCTGGGGTGCTGGCAAAGCCTGGAGCACCCAGCAGTTGGTGGTCGGGGTCAGCATCTTGGGCCCTGCTGTCACCCCACCTCTGGGCAAGGTTGCAGGTTGCTGATAGCTGCAGGTGCCAGACATGGTCCCTGTGGGTGACAAGGCAGAAGGACCCTCTGCAAAAAGGAGGGGCATTGCTGGCTGAGGGGGTGTCCACTGCTGGCCCAGTGACTGCCGGCCCCACTGCCATGGTCCATCCTCCCCTCCCCACCACCCCAAGCAACACTGCCAAGCTGCGCCCACACCCCACTCTATCCTGACCTCATACCTTAAGGCCAACCCACCACCATCTTCCAAAGCCATCCTGGGGTGCATCAACCCCTCTCCCAGTACCAGCAGTGACCCAACAATAAGAAACCAGTGCAGGTGGCTCCCATACAGGGCTGGACACTGAGGAACGAATGCCACGGCAAGGGCGACACAGCAAAAAGGGGGCAGAGCTGTAGTAATGCCCTGCGATGGGGAAAGCAGATGGTGAGGGCAGGCAGGAGGCAGGGTGAGGGACTGGAGGACGAGGGACATGGTTAGGGGCAGAGGGAAGAAAACAGCTGGTGCCAGCACATGAAATACCCTGTGAAATACCCCTCTGCCCCACCACATGCCTCCGCAGGAACACTGCTGCCTGGGGATGGAGCCAGTGCCCAAGGCCAGGGAGGGCTGGGGTGGACAGAGCCCAGGGTGGGGAGGACATACCAGAGGGGCCAGGACCCCCAGTGACATCCCACTGGTGACAGAAATCAGTTGTGGCTGAAGCACCAGACCACCTGCCCCTGCGGTGCCCAGGGCAGCGCTAGCCAGGGGCAATGCATATGTAGTCATTCCTCCTCCAGCTCCATGGGGCCAGGCCAGGGTGGGTCCACACAGCTGAGGGTCCCTGGTGTGAGTGCAACAATTGTCCAGCCAAAGGGCACCGCTCATGGGCCTGTGTGTCTCTGCCCCAAGGTATGTGGGGCCAAACCGGCCCCACAACTGGCACCAAACTGTACCCTTTCCTTTGCAGTCTCCATCCATGGCATGTGCCAGCTGAACAGGCTGAGGACTGTGGCCCCTGGCACCACACAGTGATACTGTTCCAGAGCTGAGGGGGACAAAGGCCACCCAGCAGTGGCTCGTGAGGTCCATCCAGGCACTGCTGTACCCACTGTGTCCTCCCTGGCACGTGCCTCCAGATGCAGCAGCTCTGCTCCATGGGGCAAAGGGAGGGAAGAGGCCAAAAGGGTTTGGTGGCTTCAGAGACAGGAACATGGCTGCCCCCAGGGTCTCAGCACAGCGTGTCGGTGTTGAAGGAGAGCTGTGCCTGGGCAGGAAGACAGGCAGGACTCAGGAGTTGCCCACTCCGCCAGCACACCCAGGGCATCGTGGGCCAGAGTCCGGCACAGATGCAGAGCTGCCATCCCTCCCAGAGAGCCCTCCCAACATGGCCCAGCCCTGGTTCCACCGTGTCCCCTTCCCAGTGCTGCAGCACTCAGTCTCAGGGCTCCATGGCAGGGACACAGATGGGACGAGGGACACCCAGATCCAGGGACAACCTCTCACCCTCTCCTCCTCGAAGCTGATGAGGCCTTCATCGTCAGTCTCTAGGTCCTCCTGCTCCTCCACCACAAGGGCCCGCAGCTCAGTGGGGGCAGCACGGGGGCGGAGCAGGCTCAGCATGCGCTCCAGGGGTGACTGCAGGACGCAGCTGGGGCTGGTCTCCTGCTGCTCTAGGTTGTCACTTTGCTTCTTGGCAAAATTCACGAACACCTGGGGGGTAAAAGGACAGGAGACTGAGAGGTATCCTTGGTATCCTCGTAAGCATCTCCACCTCCAGCCACTCCTCGCCTGCCATCAATGCCACCGGGTGAGGACCCAGTGCATTCTGCCATGTGGTGGCTGCCACTGTGTTCCCCATCCACGTCCACCTCCTGCACCAAAGGCAGTTCCTGCCTGGCACTTTGTCATGGCCACCATCCCTGGGGACAAGCATCCAGTTGCCCGTGCTGTCCCCAGTCTTACATTGTCCAGTGTGGTCTGGCTAACAGAGTAGTCTTCGATGCCCAGCACATCCACCACCTGCTCCATCTTGCTGAAGACCTGTGCCAGTGAGATGTGGTCCGACTTCAGCTGGTACTGGGCCTTGGTGTGGTGTCGCTCCTGGGGAGGTGCACAGAGGGGGCACTGACCCTCACTCCCAGACTCCCTCCAATCACCCCATGGAGGATGAAGGCTGCTTGTGCCCCAAGGTGGGGGCTGGCAGGGGAGAGCACGGCCATGAGGGCAGCTCACCTTGAGGACAGCCTCAGGGAAGTTGCGATTGAAGAACCTCACCACCTCCTTGACGTTGAAGCTGGACTTGGTGCGCACCGTGATCATGTAACCATCACCAAACCTGCAAGGGGACAAGGGACCCTGTGAGGACCTGTCCCCTCATGTGCACTCCCATGGAGAAGGACCGAGTTCATGGAAGGAGATGATGCTCTCAGGGTGCTACGGCTGGACACCAGGACAGTGCCAGGGTGCTCCAGTGAGCTTGTTCCCTGCCCACCTCCAAAGCAGCACCCACACAAAGGGTGCCACACTGTCACCCAACCATGGGGGCCTAGCCCCTTCCTGGCCTACAGTGAACATGGGATGCTTCACTCCTGCAGGGCTCTTACCTGTTCTTCAGGTGCTGGATGCTGCCGAGACACTTGAGCCGCCCATTCACCATGATGGCCAGGCGAGTGCATAGCGCCTCGCACTCCTCCATGCTGGGGGGACAGGGCAGGGTTCAGTGAGGGTATATGGGAGGACAGTGCCAGGGCTATGGTGGGGGCAGGTGGGGGGCTGGGCTCCCCAGTCCATCACCCGCATGCTGTGGCCCCACCACCAGGGATGAGAAAAGGCAACAGAGGGTGTCCAAGGCTTCCCCTGCTCCCCATGCCCCTGCCAAATGCCATTCTCTGGAGACTGGGGAGCTCCCTCCCTCCCACACTGCACCCCCCCAGGTGTCTGGAGGCATCATGGGTGCAGCCAGAACCCCTGTGGACCTGTGAGATGTGAGAACCACAGAACGACCCGTTTTGATGACGTCCAGGATGAGGTTCCAGAGGAAGCGCCGTGCCTTGGGGTCCATTCCCGTAGTTGGCTCATCCTGAGGGAGACAGCACCCTCAGACATGGCAGTCCCTGGGAGGGACCCTTTCAACCCCTTCCCACCCTGAGCCAAGCTCAGGCCACTCATCCCACACTCCTTAAATGCGTGGCAGGGCCAGGGGTGGGCAACTCCCACCCAGGGTTATTTCTGCACCCTCAAGGCACACCAGAAAGATGAAGGCCGGGTATCCAATGAGCGCAATGGCTGTGGACAGCTTCCTCTTGTTGCCTCCACTGTAGGTGCTGGCAGGCTTGTCCGCATACTTGGTCAGCTCCAGCTTCTTCAGTGCCCACTTGACCACCTGCAAGGTGCAGGGGGCTGCTGTCACCCTGCCAAAGCAGGGCTGGCAGAGCTGGCAGGGGTTGAGCTCCACAGCACACGTAAGCCACTGCTGGGACCACAAGCCATGTGCCAAGTCAGGGGAGCCTCCTGGCACAGTCATGAGTACTAGTGAGGGCCTGTGAGCACATGTGCTTGGCCCTGGCAGCCCACGTGGGCAGTACTACTGGCTCAGGATCCCACTGCTGCCCAGTGAGATGCCATTCCCGTGGCACAGCACCAGCCCTTGGATGCTGCCAACTGCCCACCCAGAGCCCTACCCGCTCCTCATCCTTCCAGGGGATGCCACGCAGGCGGGTGTAGAGCTCCAGGTGCTCCTGGGCAGTCAGTTCATCAAAGAGTGCGTCGAATTGGGGGCAGTAGCCCAAGCTCTGCTGGACCTGCAGGAGCTCCTTCAAGATGCTGTGGGAGAGAATGGGGGGGCCATGGGGAGAAGGAATTGATTTTCATGAGGACCCTGCTGCTGGGGCCCCTTTTACATGCCTTTACACTGCAGCATCTTCCCACAGGTAAAACCCCACTAGGCAGCCTCAGCCCAGGGCCACTGTCACTTGCCCCATATCCCAGGTGATGGTCACCCAGGAGGACACAGGACTGTAGAGTCCCACGGGGACACACAAGATTATTCATGCTGTTTCATCCTAGGAACCGTCCAAGCAAACCCCATCCAGTCCCAGAAATGTAGGCAGCCCCAGCCCCACTCAAAATGTGGCCTGTTAACCTGTGACCATTAACGAAGGCCTCTCCACCCGTGGTGCTCTCATCTCCGGTAAGCATCTTGAATGTGGTGGTCTTGCCTGCACCGTTGACACCCAGCAGCCCAAAGCATTCCCCAGGGCGCACGCCCACACACAGCCGGTCCACAGCCAGGATGCGCCCAATCTTGCGGGACTTGTACACCTGGTAGGGCAGGGGATGCAGGCTCAGCTCACCCCAGGAGCCACCTGAACCTTCAGCCTCGCCCACATCCTTGGGATAGGCTGGTCCCAGGTGTCTCTTTGGAGCCTGGTGCAGCTCCCACCTTGGTAAGGTTCTCGATCTTTAGCATGTCATTGTCGGCATCACCACGCAGGACCCGGTGCCGCTCGTTGGCCACATCGATGTCATCCTCAATGGGTTTGGTGGAGACAGGCAGGCGCCTGCGGTAGGGGACACAGGTGGAGGGGGATGCACAATCAGGAGCTGCATCCCTGCTGTGGCTGAGCAGCTCCCACTCACACCCACCAGAGGGGTGGACTGAAGCCTCAGGTGTCCCAATGGCAAAGCTTTACCCTGCAGCCAACACCCCAAGCCTATCCCCCACTGTACTCACTGGGGCTTCCGGAAGAAGTTGTACTGGCACATGATGGTGATGAAGAAGCCGACAAAGCCTTCAATTGTCATCGCGACAAGTCCCCGTGTCACGATGTCCCATTCAAAGGGTGATTTCATTTTATCAAACTGCCCTGAGTGGGAAGAAGAGGAGGTGACTAAGGACACCTTCCTGAGGGGACAGCCTGATTGCACCTCCTGAGCCGGCCTGTAACAATGACACTGCTCCCATGCTCCCCACTAGAGCTCCCTGGGCTAGTCACAGCACACTTCCCCACTCACAGCACAGGTGCTATGGAAATCATCTGGCAGCTTTTCAACCTCAGTAGGATGAATCAATCCAACTGAGAGTGGTATTGGTTGGATTTGTCAGATCCTGACCCAAAACTGCCCCTCACTGATGCCAGCAGCACCTAGATTATGTACAGAACCTGTTCAAGAAGCAGAGAGCAGGGGAGCTTCCAAGGCCAGGTGAGTAGCAAAATGGTTGAGTTTTGATTGGGCAGCACAGTCCCCAAGAGACCCCAGCTGGGAGGAGAAAGTCCTGGTATTCCCCATCCCTCCTGTCACAGCATAGCCCCACGACAGCCCAGGACAGTTCAACCATGGCCCACCACATCTCCACCACAGCCCCATTATAACCGATCACAGCTCTGCCATGGCCCCAGTGTGACCCACCACAGGCAGTGTGCTGCAGCAGCACAATCATGCACCTCTGTTAGGGCTCACATCATCCTCTCCCCATGGGGCTGCTATTCGGGATGGCTCAAGGAACCACTTTCAACACCCCTGGCATCATGCCATTGCTGACCCTTAGACATATCTCTTCAAAGCTGTGTCCTGTCTAGTCCATTCCCCTGGCTTTTTGCTCCAGGTTGCTCTGGGCCTCAGGATACCCCACGGGGCAGGAGTAGGGTATGTGCCAGCATCACGGTGCCCTCTAGCCCCACATACCCTGGAGCAAGGGAGGGAGGGAGCAAGAGGCCATACCGATCTTGGCATAGTACTCGTTGATGTACTCATTGTAGGCCATCTCCATTAGGCCGTGGCCCAGGTTGTAGTTAGGGAACACGAGGAAGCAGCTCTTCAGGTAGCTGTTCACCACTTTCAAGTCCTGTGGGACAGCAGAGAGGACACAAGCATCAAACAATCATGAGTGTGTGGTAGGATCAGGATCCCCAAAATCCAGCCGGATCAGGTCTCATGGCTGACCTTGCTGGGAGCAGAGACCTTCAGAGGTCTGTCCCAGCCTGAGCTGTCCCATGACCCAATGGCAGCACCTCCCTTCCTGATGGCCCTCAGCAGAGCAGTGAATCCTGTACCTTGTCGTGCTCAAAGAGCTGCAGCAGGAACGTGGCGACAGTGGCTGTGATGCCAATGAAGAGGTTGATGACGATGAGGAAGACGTAGGCAGAGCTGGGCACCTCAAACCAGAAGGAAGCTGGGTACATGATGGGGGTGATGGACCAGCTGGGGAGGTGAGCAATGGGAACACACATTAGTATGGTAGGAGAGGGACTCCCAGCCTGCCATTCCCAGGCTCTCACACCCAGCCCCCACAGCCAATCCACCCCAAACTGCTATGAGGGCTGCACATCAGCCCCAACAACAGGTCCTGCCTGTGCAGCCACAGCACAGACGGACCATAGAATCATAAAAAGATCTAATCCAGTACTCCTGCCATGGGCAGGGACAACTTCAACTGGATCAGGTTGCTCCAAGCTCCACCCAACCTGGGCTTGAACACATTCAGGGACGGGGCAGCAACAGCTTGTCTGGGCAACCTGGACCAGTGTCTGACCATCCCCATTGTGAAAAATTTCTTCTTTACATCTGGTCTAAATCTCCCCTCTTTTAGTTTAAAACCATCACCCCATGAGGCTCTGGAGGGATCCCCAGTGCCTCCTGAAACCTCCTCTGAGCAATATACCCGTAGAGCAGGAAAAGGGAGAGCACGGCAGGGAAGTTGGTGGGAGAGGTGTACGCCGGGAGATCGAACACAAACAGGATGATGATGCAGCATGTGGCCGGCACCAGGTAGTTCAGCTGGAGAAGACAGAAACTTTTGTGGCTGCCCACTCTGTAGCACAGCCTTGGGGGCTTGGCTGGTGGGGCCACATGCCCTGCTCACCATGTCCCACACATAGTTGGCCAACCAGTAAATGACGGGGTCACAGCCGCTCACAAACTGCAGGTGTTTGGCCTTTGTGGCCTTTTCAGCCACCAGGAACACCACAAAGCTGGCTGGGACGAAGGACATGGCCACAATGATGAAGATCGCAATCACCACATCTGTGCCTTGCAGGCTGGATGAGGAACAAGAAGAGTGGGGATCCCATCACCCTCAGTGGCCTGGGAAAGGGCCACCCATCCTGGTCGTGGTACAGTTGCTGTGCATAAGGCACAGGGACCACCACATCATGGCCACCCTGTCCTCCATCATGCAGCCTGCAGGGCAGGAGCCTCAGCGTTCCCCTGCAACCACCAATGAGGAGCCCTCTACCTCCCATGGGACAGCCACCCTCCCTCGGACCTTCTCCTTGGACCTACAGGTAATCCAGTGATAGGCTGGCACTCGTTTTATTCATGGGGTGATTGGTGACCGTGATGCCTGCAAGGACCAAGAAGAAACATGGAAGCATGAAAACTGGCTCAGGACACAGAATCTTGTCCCTAGTCTGCCTGGTCCTGACTTAAAAGCAGGATGGGTTTTCAACCTGAAGCTCACCAGGAGATGAGCTCTCTGAAGTAAACCAGCACCTTGAGGCCAAGCCCTCCCTCACTGGAGAGCACTCTCACAAGCCCAGGCATCACCATGCACTTTGGGACATTCTGCCCCAGCCCAGGTCTCACAGCTCAGAGTCAAGGTGTGTAAAACCTCTGACCCAGTTCAGCCCAAGGTGGAACACAGCATTTTGGAGCCTGGTTGGACCATGCCCTAATGCTGTTCCTGATGTGCTCCTGCCTTCAAACACCCTTCCAGGTCCTCACCATAGGCAGCAGGGTTGCCCTTGTTCTTGGGCAGATTGGCTCTCAGGATGGCATTGTTGAGGGCGTTGAGGTAGGTGGGCATGCTGTGGTAGCCTTTGTTGTTGTAGAAGACCTGCAGGAGGAGGAGTGGTGGGAGGTGGCAAGACAGCTGGGCCCACAGATGTACTGGGAGGGAGGGATAGGATGGGGTGAACAGCCAGCCACAGAGTAGGTGTCCTCTGCTCAGGGCTGTGGGGAGTGCAGGCCACTGCTGACTCTGCTAGGCCAGACCTACTGACCACCCGCAACAGGGCTAGAGCCCCTCCAGAGCTCTTGGGAGAGACCACTGCTGCAGAGCAGTGGGTCAGGGATCCCTGCCTGCCCCTCTCTATCCCCACCCATCTCCCCCTGCTCCGGGGTGCAGTGCAGTCCCACCTGGGCCGTTCTCCGCACAGCAATCTTGCGCACCGTGGCAGGAGCTCTGGCCCCAAAGGAGGCTGGGATGGATTTCTGGACATTGCCGAAGGTGAGTGCCCCATACCTGGGGGACAAGGCACTGCTGAGGAAAGCTGAGACTGCGAGTGGAGCCATACTCAAGCACATTTCGGCTCCAGCCAGCATGCTGGGGCAGGTATCCCCAAGTCCCTGGTCCTCACCCCTGCTGCATGGTGCAGGGCAGACCCTCCCAGCCTCCCCTCTTGCCTGTGCAGCCGGAAGCGGTCTGAGGTGTAGAGCAGATACTCGGAGACATTGCGACCCGTGATGTCTGCCAGGATGTCCCCCGTCACTACCTTCATTTGCGGAGGGTGGCCCCCCACACCACTGGGGCAGGAGAAGCCAGTCCCCTGCATGGAGCACGTGCACTTGATGGGCTCATGGATGATCTGGGGCAAGGCAGGGGCCGAGGTCACAGTCCCTGAGGAGCAGAGAGGGTGGCTCACAGCCAGGCTCCTGCCCACCCTGGGCTGCTGGGGACAGTGCGATGGTGAGGGGCTGGCCAGGCAGGGTCCTGGTGACTAAGAAGGACCAAGAGATGGAGGTAGGGAAAAGCATTGGGATGACACAAAGGTTCAGAGAGCAGCCATGAGGTGTGGCTGGAGAAAGCAATGGCAGGGGAGTGTGTCCAGTATAGGCAACACAAGGTTGGCCAGAGGGCTCATGATGATGTCACCATCCCAGGGGCTCTACTGGCATAGTGGGGGCTGAACAGAGATAGTGTTCCAGGGCCAACACTGGTCCTGAACCACAAGTTCAGCCCAATGAGGCACTGCTGTGGCCAGGCTAGACTGACAGACACTTCCAGGAGTCCCTGGTGCTTCTTCTGTGGGGAGAGGCATCATCTTCCTGCAGAAGACAAATCCCAGCCACCTGAGTACCCAGCACCCACACCTTTGACAGCAGAGAAGGTCGTGGAGTTCCAGGCATGGAGCAGGTCCTCATCCACGGAGATGGGGTAGTCAGAAGGAGCTGGAGACGGAGGTGGTGGCACAAAGTTGGAGAGCGGCAGGCCCTGGGTGAAGGAGTCAATGCACATGGCATCGAAGTACTTGGCTGCCAGCATCTTGGACTCATTGCTGTTGAGGTTGAAGGTGTGCATAGGCTGGTCCAGTGTGTTGTTGAATGGTGTCTTGAGCACACAGGTGGCCCCCACACCAGAGGGTAGATGGAAAGTGTTCACCAGCTGCTGAGGACTGGCATCAGGAGACAGCCTGATGCTGCAGAGAAAAGTGAGCTGGTAAGGAAGAGCAAGGAGTAGGAGGCAAGGCTTTCACCACTTTGCCATCTTCTGCTGGGACCTCCCTCCAGCCTTGGCAATTCTCATGAGCACATACAGCCTGTGCCTGGCATGATTAAGCTGCTGACTGCAGCTTCAGGGCTGGCACCTCTCCCAGAAATACCCTGGCCAAGACAAGACACGGCTTTCTATCAGGAGGTATGGCACCAGCCAGGCCCTGCTGTCTGAGCCAGCCCCAGTGCCAGGTCTGCTGTGGGCTGCACTCCCCTTGCCCTCCGTGAAGTTCAAGGATGGAGACAGGGATGGGGCTGGGGCACAGGATGCTGGTCACCAGCAATAGCAGCTCTCACCGGTACTCATGCCGCTCCTCGTTGGCATATGGAATGAAGTTGCCCTTGGGCTGGGTGTAGTTGTGGTATTGTGATGGCGAGAGGATGAGGGGTGGCAGGTCACCTGTAGGGACAAAGACAGGAACCTGCTCACACCCCCAGCACCACTGCACACAGGCAGACTGTGCCTTGACACCATCCTCCTGCAGCCAGCATCCACACCTGCCGCACTGGGGCAGGAAGAAAAGGTCACCAGGAACCCCCAGCGGGCAGGTGGGTGGGTGGCTCGCACAAACCTATTTCAGGCACAGAGAGCGCCACAGTCATAGCCACACAGACGAAGAAGGCAGGCAGGAGGATCTGCGAGAAGAGGGCCTTGGTGTTGCGTTTGGCGCAGTGGAAGCGTTTGACAATCAGCCCATGGAACTGGCGCAGCTTCAGCCATGAGCCTTCCAGTTTGAAGCTCCCCTGCCCTGCCAGGTCATGGTCCTCTGCCTCCACCTCTGTCTCTTGCTCTGGGAGGGGAGAGGGATGTCAGCCCCTTGGCACAGCTGCTCCCAGGGCTCCCAGGAAGCTGAGCCAGACACCCAGTCCAGCACAGCCACCAAAAGGACAGGGCAGTACCCAACCCTGACTCTGCCACAGAGCCACAGCAGCAGCGTAGTGTGAAGCAAGACAGCTGGCTGCCAGGTTCCTCTTGGCCCCAAATGGGAAATTTAGACAACTTAAAAAAACCAAATAAACTAAATTGGTGCTTTTTTTGCAAGACCCCTCCATTTTCTCATCAGCTGTCCCAGCTGGTGAGGAGTCAGCACAGTCATGAATAGGGTACAGGGTACAGGATACAGGTGGGGGTCCCAGAGAGCTAGTGGGAGCTCTGCTGTGACACTGTCCCAGCTCTGCCTCCCACAGCCCAAATCACAGTGCTTAGAGCAGCCCTGCTGGGGGCATGGGTAAGGTTACGTGTCCCTGAATTAATAGTAAGAGCTGCTGAGATAACCCAGAACAGGATCTGTGACTAAAGCAGCAACCTTGAGGCACCTGCCTGCACCCTCCATATGCAGCAAACCCAAGAAGGGAGAGCCCTGCACCTCGGGCAGGGTATAGCAGGTGAAGCAATCACCTGGAGGGTGACTCCATGCCCAGGGGCCAGGAGAAGAAACCCAATGGGTGCCAGCATAGGGAGCCAACATGTTAGTGGGGCAAGTCTGCAAGGTGGCACTGGAGACCCGCAGGAGGCAGAGGCAGAGCCAGCAATGATTACCCCCACTGACTCCACACCTCAGCACGAGACCCCCTACACACACCCTACCTACCAGTTTGGGATGCAAACTGGTGGAAGAGCCTATTCCCAGCCCTCCCACACAGGCTGTGGCTCTCTGGGTGTGGTGTTGGTGGATGCACCATCAGCCCTCTCCCCACAGGCTCTCATCCCAGCAAGCACAGCCCCCCAACTCAGACACAACTGTGTACCCTGTGGGGCCAGGGCCAGCTCTGCCCTGTCCTGGTGAACCCTCTGGATCCCAGCCAAGTGCCTCCCCTGGCCCCTGCCGCTGGCCAGGCACCAGTGGCACCAACCTTGCAGACTGATGTTATCGGGGTCCTGCCGGTTATCGAACAGGGGTGCATAATCCCCAAAGAATTCGGAATAAGCCCCACCTTCGTCACCCCGCACAGAGCCCACTGAGGAGGCCGAGCGCAGGGATGTCTGCGACTGTGCCAGCTTAGAGCAGGTCACCAGGTTGCTGAGCTCCACCTCAGGCTTCTCTGGCATGGCTGCTTCGGCCAGAGGCTCCCCGTTGGCCTCGGGCTTTGGGCCCAGCTCAGGCACAGGTGGCTGCAGGGCATCCTTCTTGGACTCCTTGATGTCTGGAAGGAAAAAGGTGGGTTGGCGCTGACCATGCTACTCTTCACTGCAGCATGGCATGGAGTGGGGATGGATAGTACCATACAATAACAGACTGGTCTGGGTTGGAAGGGACCTTAAAAGTTCATCTCGTTCCACAACCCTGCCATGTGCAGTAACACCCTCCACTAAGACCAGGTTGCTCCAAGCTCCATCCAACCTTGCCTTGAACACTTTCAGGGATGGGACAGCCACAGCTTCTCTGGGCAACCTGTGCCAGCACCTCAACACCCTCCAAGGGAAGAATTTCCTCCCGACATCTAAACTAAATCTTTCCTCTTTTAGTTTAAGACCATTCCACCTTGTCCTATCACTATCTGCCCATGTAAAGTCCCCAGCTCTCTCATTTTCTCAAGCCCCCTTTAGGCACTGGAAAGGGCTCTAAGATCTCCCTGGAGCCTTCTCTTCTCCAGGCTGAACACACTCAGCTCTTTCAACCTGTCTCCATGGCAGAGGTGCTCCAGCCCTCACAAAATCTCTGTGACCATGTTCTTTTTGTGCTGAGGATTCCAGAGCTGGGCACAGTGTTCCAGGCAAGAGTAAACCCAGAGCAGAGGCTGGCTGCCCTTGGCTGGGATGGGCTCTGCTGGAGTCATCTCCTCCCCTTAGGAGACTCCTGCAGTCACAAGCCCAGGAAGCCTCTTGCTAGCCCCTGCAGCACCCATACCCACGTCGCTGTTCTCCAGAGACTGGTCCTCCTCAGACACCTTTAGGAAGACCTCCTCCAGGGTTGTGTCCATCAGCCCAAAACTGGTGAGGTCCAGCTCCTCCAGGCTCTGCTCCAAGTGCTGGAGGAGGGGAAAGTGCTGCGTGAAGGAGGCAGGAGATGCCTACAGTGCCACAGCCCCATGCCTGCCCAACCCACCAGCCACTGCAAGTACCTGGAAGAGCCGCTCAAAGCAGCCCTTCTTGACAGCCTCACTGGGCAGGATGTAGGAGAGCTCCGTGTTGGTGTCTGAGATAAGGAGGCAGGAGGCCACGTACTTCTTGATGAACTGGGAGACACGGGGCTCGGAGCAGGGGCTGACAGAGGAGTGGGCCAAGGGACTGTGCGGCTGGCCTGGCTCTGCAGCAGAGGGGCAGCACCCGTCAGTCACTTTGCACCTGGCCTCTCACCATGACCTACCACATTCCCCCTACCACACGGTGCTGGGGGGGTTCCTCCAGCCTCCATCATGGGCTGCAGGCAGCTTTCCAGTCACCCCGCCTGACCTGGGGGTGGGCTTCTGCAACATGGCCCACACTGGAAGTCTTGGTGGGCAACCCACAGGCTGGACAGAACCAGCACCTGGAGGCAAATGTCACCATGCAGGGTCTGACCAAGGACTCAGCTGGGAGACATCACAGTGGAGTGATGGCACTTCCTACACCCCTGCCCCATCCCCTCTGCTCTCCACACGGTCTAAGAAGACTTAGGATGAGAGTACTTAGATGTTGACCTCTTGTTCCTTTCCTGGGCTGAAGGAGGGCTAGTCCCAGCTACTCCTCTAACCCAAGGGTCCTGCTGCTCCCCAAACCTGTGCCGTTCCTGGTGTCTGACTGCTTCTTCACCACCGTCAGTTTGTAGCCATCACCATAGGTACTCTTGAGGAACAGGGGGGAACCACAGCACTTGAGTTTGCCATGGGAGATGATGGCAATGCGGTCCCCCAGCAGGTCAGCCTCATCCATGTGGTGTGTAGAGAGCAGGATGGTCCTCCCTGAGGGCACACAGTGACTCAGCAGAGGGGCCAGGGCTGCTGTGAACAGACGAGTACGCCTGCTCTGCCCAGCTCCGCTCACCTGGCTTGTACTTGAGGATGAGGTCCCAGATGGCCCTGCGGGCATATGGGTCCACGCCAGCTGTGGGCTCATCCAAGATAACAGCTCGTGATCCACCCACGAAGGCAATGGCCACTGACAGCTTCCTCTTCATGCCACCCGAGAGGGTCTGCACCTGGCAGTGCCGTTTGTTGGAGAGTTCCAGGTCCTCAATCATCCTGGGAACAGGGCAGAAGCACCAAGGATGCTGGGGAAGCTGTACTGGTGCTCAGTGCCTGTGGGGAATACATGACACCTCTTCCCCACATGGTACCTGTGGCCCTCGGCTGTGGTCAGACTATAACCATCTTCTGCTTGCTTCCACAGCCTGACACCCTAAGGGTGGAGCTGCTCCAGGGGATATCTCTGCCACCAGATCACCCCCCACAGCACAGCCAGCAGGAAGGAGACTCATTCATGCCAAAAGCATGGATGGAGCCAAAGGAGCTGGAAGGTGCCTACTTGTCCATCTCCTTGCGGATCTCCTCCTCTGCCATGCTCTTGAGTTGCGAGTAGAACCAGAGGTGCTCCTCCACCGTGAGCCTGTCAAAGAGCACGTTATGCTGGGGACACATGCCCAGGTTCTTCCGGATCTTGTCCATCTCCGTACGGATATCATGGCCATAGATGGTTGCGGAGCCCGAGGTTGGAGGGAACAAACCAGTGAGGATGGACCTGGATGGATGAAGAAAGGCAACAATATGAGGGAGCTTGTATTCTTCAGTCTGGCCCCAATCCCAACCACTATTTCCAGGAGCATCTGCTGGGTGCCAGCACAGGGCTACAAGCCTGTCCCGTGTTTGTGCCAGACCCATATCTACACTGCTGCCCTCTGGGCATGGCACCAGCTGCCACAGAACCCTACAGGGACAACCCACAGCCTCTTCTCCACTCCCTGCAGCTGGCCAGAGACACATGGTCCCTGTCTGTCCAGACAGGTACTCACATGGTAGTGGTCTTGCCTGCACCATTGTGCCCCAGGAAGGACACGACCTGGTTCTCATAGAGGTTGAGGCTCAGCTTGTTCAGTGCCAGTTTCTTGTCTGTCTTGTAGACCTTGGTGAGCTTGTCAATACAGACGACCAAGGGAAGGTGGGTTGGCTCCTCCTCAATGCCCCGTGTCTCCTCTGCTGTGACAGTGGGATGGTGAGGAGCCAGGAAAGCCAGGCTTGGAGCATGGCTCTCAGGGTATGAAGCAACCTGCCTCCACCCCATGGTGGCTGTGCTGGTTTATGGCTCCTTCCCCTCTGCTTCTCACCAGCTTCCCGCCTCCCGCACCACAGTGGCAGCTCCCAGACAGGCCGCAGTGCCTAGCCCAGGATCCTACCCCAACAAGAACACAAGGGCCAACAGCCACAAGAAGACCCTGTGGCAGAGCCAGGGCCACCCCTGTGCCACCCACTGTCACCCCCAGCTGCACCTCACCCAGCCTCCGGCTCTCCATGGCACAGGCCTGATCCTCCTCCATGATGCTGAGGCGGGTGGTGCGCGACCAGGGCCAGGTCCACTCCCAGGTCTCCACGCGCCCATTGCCCAGCCAGTAAGACTTCTGGAACGGGAAGTACCAGGGCCGCGGCAAGCCGAACATGCCTGCAACCACAGCCCCACCGAGTCAGGGCCAAGCCCGCACCCAGGGCCACACAGAGGGTGGTTGAGGGCTGGGGCAGAGCTTGGTATGGGCACAGGCACTGGGGGTTTCCCCAGCTCAGGGTCACCACTGTAGGGTAGGGGCTGTGAGCACTCCAGCCAGCTGGGCTCAAGGCAGTCTTGCTGGGCTGTGCCAGCAAAGTCCTTTGGGATTCGGGTTGGGTTGGCTCATTCTTTAGCTTTACAATCAAAGACAAGGTAGCAGGTGAGACACCTCCTTAAGAAGGGATAAGGGGATCAGTATCCCACCTGTGGACACCTAGCTTTTCTACAGCTGGCCCCTGAACTGAGACACTCAGCTGAAGATCTCCAAGGAACCTGCTGGTGTCACCAGTGGGTGAGGGCATGTGGGCAGGTGACCCCCAGCAAAGAGGGTCCTATAAGATCCAAGGTGCCCTCATGCCCTTCTACCTGCACATACCTGGGTGCACAGCCTCAATGTACCATGTGAGCACCCCGTACACCACAGCATCCACAACCAGCATCATCATGGACAGCAGGAGGTTGAAGTCATCTCCTTCCACGGGTGACTGACTGAAGGTGTGCCACTGGATACCCACACCAGCCACCTCATACAGCGCAAAGTACTTGGAGCCCAGCCCAAAGGCTGTGGTGGACATGAGGGACTGTGAAGAGGTAGAGGGAAGGGAATGGGAGGTCAGCAGGAACCACAGACCAGTTCCAGAGGAACGGGCTGGGGCAAATTCCTACCCAGTGCTGCCCCACCTAGCTGGGTGGAGATGCTGCTGGCCCTGAGAGGCACCAAACCTCCTGGAGATGCCTCCAAAGCCCCCCAGAGAGTTAGTTCACAGAGGCAGAGGCTTGTCGAGGGCTTGGTGGAAGCTTGGTGGCCCCATACTGGACATGGGGAACCCAGGGAAAAAACCTTGGTTCAAGCATCTCCCCCGCAGCCACAGTCAACTCACCGCAATACACTTCTCAAAGGCAGTGATCTTATCATGCGCCACCTCCTCCCGAATGGCCACATACATGTAGGGCACATAGCTGAGGAAGTAGATGATGCCACCACAGGCAGAGGCCAGCTTGGCCTTGGAATAGAGCACCGAGACCAGGAAGCTGCAGGGACGACAGTGTCACCTTGGAATCCACCCCACCAGGGCTTTCCCCACACCATCTGATTTTGGTAGTGTTGAGGTGATGAACTGACTCCTCAGATCAGTTGACTGGGGGAACTTGTGCTCCTTTACCGATCCTTTCCCACACAGCTCCCAGCACCCTCGCCCCATGGCACAAGGACCCAGCATTGCCTGTGCCCCCTGCCTAGTGTGGAGCAGGCAACTCACCAGAACATGATAGTGGCCACAGCATAGATGGCGAGGAAAAGCCATATGATGAGGACATCACTGTGCATCAGGACCTTGCCATACTTGAGAATGGCGGTAAGCGCTGTGACCGAGATGGAGAGTTGGACGAAGCCAGTTATGAACCAAGCCACCCAGTGTACTGCATTGTTCAAGCCCATCATCTTCATCACCTGTGAGGCCAAAACTGCTCAGTGGGGCTGTCCCCGACCCTGTGTGCCTCTGCTTCCACTCCCACTGGGCTGGGAGAGCAAAGGGCAACACCAAGAAATTGGGGGCTGCTGGGAGTGGGCCAGACACAGAACCCTGTGCCAGGGTGCTAAGAACGCAGTTCCCTCCAGTGCTGGGCAGGGCTCATCTCATGCTGGGGACACTCAGAAGGACCAGCTCAGCCCAGGGATTTGGGATCTACGTCTGCCCCAGCTCATGTGACCCAGAGACACAGGGATGGTGACCAGGGACACAGTACAGAATGCAGGGCTCAAATATACCCACTCCTCTCCAAATACCTCTCCCACCATCCCCACCTCTTTCAGGCGATGCTCCTTCTCCGTCACGATGTGCTGGATCATCATGGCCACTGAGTAGACCCAGGAGATCACCATGCACAGGGGCATCATGTGCTCAATGACAAAGAGGAAGCTGGTGAGGTAGAGAGAGGAGAGTGCGGTGGTTTAGTTTTCTTGGTTTTGGTCTAGGCCTTCCTTGGTAACAGGGTCATAACTAAGGAAGTATTCTACACAATTCCTTCACGTAATCAGCTGTATATAAAGACAAGGGAAAGGTTTCCTCCCTCTCTTCCTTTCGGGTGTTTGGAGGACATCAGGTCTCAGTGTATCGGTTCAGCTCTTATCTATATGAGCTTGAGGCCTGTCTGAGACTGGTGTCCCAGCCACCTGGAGGTGGAGAAACTGTTTCTCTTGAGGAGAATTTGATGAGAATTTATTGTGTTAGTTACTTACTGAGCTTTTCCCTGAGTTTATGAATGTGTGTATCTGTTTTGGTTTGTTTTTACCTATTTTTTGTCCCTCTTCCCTTTCCCCCCTTTCGGGGTTGTTTGGGATTCTTGTTCTGTATATTCATAGTGTTTGATTGTATATAATTGTAATATATGTAAATATATATATATATATATACTTCTACTACAATTTTCTTTTGGTACTTCTTATCTTCTCTCTCGGGAGCTGGGGGAGTCTGTGTGGCCAGCAGCTGGGTTTGGCAGGGAGCCAACCCAAACCTCCACAGAGAGCTGGATGATGGCACTCCCACAAAAACCTGAGGAGACCCTGGGGCACAAGGCCATGGAGGGGCTCTCCCACTGCTCAGGGACAAGCAGTCTCCAGCCCACTGCCTCCTTAGTGCCCTGAAAGAGCTTCTCCAGTGAGTCCACAGGACAATTCAGTGTCCCAGATAGCAGGGCCCAGCAGGCACGCAGGCAGGTAGCAGCCATGAGCTTAGCCCAGGGCCCTACCCACCCTGGTGTGGGTTAGGTGGGTTAGGGTTAGGTTAGGTCCTCTCCACCCTCTTGCCCAAGACTGTTAGTGCCTCTGGGGCTTCTCCAGGTGCTGCCCCCAAACCACTGTGATCCAGAACCAGAACCACCAACAGACCCATGTGCCACCCCTTTCCCCCAACCCCACCTTCCTTGAGCCTGGTGGTCCAAGGAACCAGCTTAACTGGTTGCTTACCACTCCTAAGGTAACCAATCTTTCAGGCCCCTGAACTTGTTCCCTTTACTGAGCTAAAGTATCCTGGCCTGTAAAGAGGGAGGAGAAAGTCCTGCAAGGTGGGTGTTACTCACTCATCTCGGGTATAGCATGGATATGGGAACATCTGTACATAGTTGCCAGGCTCCACCACATCGTGGCCAACAAATGTGTTGATGAGGGCGCGCTCCATCATGTCTGTGGAAGAGGAGGAGAGGCCAGACTGAGAGGGCAGGGGCCAGGGATGTGGGCAGCTGTGGCAGGGCAGGGCACTGATCCTTACCCTGGATCCAAACGAAGCCATAGAGGAAGTAGAAGCGGCCACCAGTGTTGGGGCCAGGCCGCCAGTATGCCCGGCGGATTTCATTGGTCTTCTCTGTGAAGCTGGAGTTCTGCCGGATCTTGTACATGACATGGGGGGGAAGTGAGCCATCCCTGTTGGTCTGGAAGATGATGCCTGAGGGCAGCAGGAGAGGCAAAGGAGTCCACTGGGGGAATGCCACATTGGCCAGCCCACAGTGACTGGCAGGGACAGAGGCGGGTTCAGAATGTCCCAGCCAAAGGTACCATAAGAGCTGCTACGGATGAGGAGGGTGGCATGACTCTGGGGTGTGAAACTTCCATGGGATGCAAGGGCATGTGGACAGCAGGCAGTGGCAGTGGGAGAGCCAGGACAGCAGCAGGGTGCTGCATCAGGCAGCACTCTGGCTGGGGCAGAGGATGGGCACTGTGAGATGCTCAGCCCATTCACCCACCCAACACATGCATCAAGGGAGCCACATCCCAAAGCCAGTGGGTCCAGGGCACAGCTAGAGAAGTATATGGCTCCAGGGAACCCTGCAAAGGGGCTGATTCCCAGGGACATACTGGCAAAGACTGTGACATTGTCCTGGTAGGCCTGGTTCAGTGTGTAGTTGACAATGCTCTCCTCATCTGGAAAGCCTTTAAAGACATCCACGCTGACCTAGTGGGAGGAGAATCATAAAATCACTAAGACTGGATCATGAAGTCCAACCAGTAACCCAAGCACTGCCAAGCCCAGCACTAAACGGTGTACCCAAGTGCCAAATTCACACATTTTTTGAATGCTTTCAGGGATAGCGCTGCTGTCCTGGGCAGCTTGTTCCAGTGCCTGACAACCCTACCAGTGCAGAAATTATTCCTAATATCCAAAGTAAACCTGCCTGGCCACAGCCTGAGGCCATTTCCTCTTGTCACTTCTTACCAGGGAGAAGAGACTGACTCACACCTTGCTACAATCTTCCTTCCAGGTAATTGCAGAGAATTAGAAAGTTCCCTGAGTCTCCTTTTCTCCAGGCTGAGCCCCCCCAGCTCCTTCAGCCACTCCCCATCAGACTTGTGCTCCAGACCCATCCCCAGTTGTGTTGATCTTCCCCTGACACACTCCATCAGGCCAGTGAGACACCAAGGCCAAAGATGGGTCTAGCACACAGACCATGCACACACTACAGCATGTGCCACCCTAAGCCACCCCATAGCCCCTGAACTCAACAGTGTGTGGGCACCTCCACCCTTGACATCTACCCCAAACCATCCAACACTGCAGAAGCCACCAACTCTCCCATGCCCCCATGAGCTCTATCCCATGCTTTTAAGGAGGCCTGAATGGGTCTGACCCTTTTCATCCCACAGAGCTTGGCTGTGGGTAGTTCCATGTTCCCACAGGTGGGCACCACCTCACCTTGGCCATGAAATGGACCCAGCCACAGGCGGCATTGTCAATGGTGTCCAGTTGCTGAAGCAGGATGCTGGCATTGGGCAGGGAGAAGTTGCCGTTGAGGAAGTTGTGGAGAACATCACTGTCAGAGACATTCAGGATCTCTGGGTGCTTGTGGAGGTCAGCAGTGAACTGAGACAGACACAGGAAGGAGAAGCTGGGCTACGCCCCTGCCTTTCAGGTCACTGTCCTCCCCATGGACACAGGCAGGACTCAAAGCTCTTGCTGCGAGACAGCATGCACCCTATGCAGGTATCCAGACTAGTCCCAAGAGGAAGGTTGGTAAGAGGGAGCACACTATGAAGAAGTTATGGGGTACTTGGGGGCAGAACACCCCCTTCTCCACTGACGGGGCAGTAAATCCCAGGCAGGCTCAGTCCCCACCACACTGTCATACCTGCTGGAGCCAGTGGATGCGCCTCTGCAGCCTGCCCTCCTCCAAGTAGGCTCGAATCTCAGGGGAGATATTCAGCCATGCCTTGGCATAGTGGGTGACATTTCCCACAAAGGCAAAGGTCTCATTCGCCTGTGGGCCAGGGAGAAAGTCACACAGCAGGCAGAGGTGGGAGCCTCCTGCTCTCTGGGATGGCTAGTGGCCACAGAGATACCTGCCCACCTCCCACAGGCACTACTACCCCAGCAAGGGCCATGGCTGCCTGTGTCTGGCAGTCAGCCTCTTCCCCGCCACTCAGCCCATCTGCAGAGGGTGGCTGATGGGAGAGAAGGATGGGGGTCCCAGCCTATGCACCCTCACCTTCAGGATAACCTTGTCCACTTCAGTGCCCATGGGTGCATACAGGATTTTGGGGTTGCTGGTCATAAGATGCACAAGGAGGCCCAAGTTCCGCTGCTCCTTGCTGGTGAAGCCCAGCGAACTCATGTTGCCCTGCTTCAGCGCCTCAGGTTCAATGGTCCTGCAAAAGGGGCTCAAGTGTCCACTCTGTTCAGACCCAGTACCCCTTGCTGCAGGCAGCACCACCCTTGCCGTGAGCAGACTTCACACTGGCTGCCATGCCCACACAGTGCTACCCAACCCAGGGAGCATCCCCGGCTGCAGCGCAAGGATGTAGTACAGCACCTATCCTGTCTGCTCAGCAAGCAGTGACACCCCTGGCCCAATCAAGGAGCACCTGGAGCCATCCCCCAGCCCTCCTACCGGTTGTTGCCACAGAGGATAGGCTGCAGCCCAGCCCAGAGCTGCACGAATGCCGAGAACTGCCCCTGGGGGTTGTCGCTGCCAGCTGGGCCCTCCTCGGCACCCTCCTCCTCCTCCGTGGCATTGCCAGCTGTGGCATTGGTGCTGGCCCAGCTGGTGCTGTTGGCAGTGGGTGGTGGGGCTTTGTTGGCACAGGCTCCCCTGGGCAGCAGCTTAGCCAGTGCCGAGAGGATGTCCATATCCCGGAGAACCTTCTCCATCTCCACCAGGTCCTCGAGGAGGGCACGGAGGCGGTGCTGGGCAGCTGTGCTGTTTACCTCATCCAGCTTCAGCTGCAAGGACAAGTGGACAAGGAGTTACCCATTGTTGGGGCAACAGCGTCCAGCAGGAGGGGAACAATGGGGACTCCAAGCAGTAACAACTCGACTTTTCTTAGTTAAAAGGTTGGAGCTGTGCCCAGGTAGGGCCCTGGACTCACTGCCATGTGTCCATGGCTATCAGGCAGTGGGAGTGGTGGCAAATGCTGGCAGGGACACGTTGAGAGACATGAGACGTCACTCAACACAGGAAGGTGGTCCTCTGTGACTGCAAAGGACGCAACAGGCTTGGGTGAGAGGAGGTGGGGAACCTCAGAGCCAACTGAGCCTTGTGCCACTAGGGACACTGCCAGTCCTGGGGCGAGAAGCCTGCAGGGACACCTTGAAGGATGCTGGGGACATGCAGCCCCACCCGACAGGCAGCGTCCAAGTGAGCTCTAGAGCAGGAATCATCTGGAGTCCTACCATGGAGTTGGGTGTGCAGTGCTCATGTCATGGAAAGGAGTGACCAGAAGAGGCCAGGCCATGTAACAGAGTCCCCTGCCCCAACACATCACTGGGTGAGTAGAAACCCTGCCCAGGACTCATCCCTGCCCCCAAGTCATCCCACCGGCTCAACTCTCACCCTGCTGACGATCTTGGGGGTGTCCAGCTGCTCTCGGAGCTCAGTGGCCAGCTGGGCAAAGCGTTCCCGGCGGGTGGCCCGGCTGCCATTGCAGGCCACTGCCCGGTATGCTGCCAGCAGTGGCTGCTGCCTAGGGGCCACACGCAAAAGGCGGCGCAGCCCCCCCAGGCTTTGCTCACAAGTCAGCTGCTCCAGCACCGGCCCAGTGAAGAGGGCACCCTACAGGACAGGAAGTTGTGGGGACAATGCTGCAGTGCCTGCCCTGGCAGAGCAGCCCAGGTCGCCCCACAGGGTGCTCACCTCCATCTCAGTGACAAAGGCCTGGGGGTTGTCAGAGGCAGTGGGTGCCATGGCAGCGCTGGCAAGGCCCAGGGCCTGGGAGAGCATGCGGAGCAGTGTTGGCTGGCGCGGGGCTGCCACGGGGTCCCACAGCACCCTGGGAACCAGCCCTTCATGCAGGCTCCTCCAGCCACTGGGAAGGTACTTCTGCAAGAGGAAGAACAGGGATGGCTGGTGAGGTGAGGGCTCCCTAAGTCTCCGTCCATGTGTGTTCTCAAGCATACATGAACACGCCCACAGCACCCGTGGTCTCCATGGGGAGGGGAAGAAAAGGGATGTGCAGATGCAAAGAGCAGAGTCCCCTGCACCCCAGCCACAAGGAGGGAACAATCTCCCCTTGCTCCCTCCACAGTCGCTGCCCAGGCAGTGCCATCCCCCACTGCAGTGGTAAATCCAGGCACAGGCACTGGTGTGCCTCATAGCACTGACAGAACTGGTGGCAGCCATCGCTGCTGCTGCTCTGTCCCCTGAAAAGGTCCTGTCACAGCCCCTCTACTGGGACAGACATGCCCAGATATCCCAATAGTGGGATATGGAGGGGACAAGAGGACAGGCTCTGCCCTACCATGTTCCCTGCGTGCAGCACCACTCCTCACCTCCAGCCACGTCATCTTCTCACTGGGGCCAAACCCATCCCACAGGTCTTGCTCATGGGTCTCATCAGGTACCAAAGGAAACGAACCAAAAAACAGGCGGTACACCTGCACCAGGACAGGAGCAGAGCTGCCAAGTGTGCTGGGAGAGGAGGCACCTGCTTGCCCAGCAAGACCATGGCATGTGGTGGCAGGGCAGGATAAATCCCAGCTGGCCCCTGCCCTATGGGTCTGATGGTTGGGGCTCAGTCTGGGTCGGGATATGGCCATTCACAGGGCAGTGCAGATATCTGCAAAGCCTAGCGGTCACTCACCTCCTGCAGGTCAATGCTGGAGCCCAAGAGCAGCTCGGCTGTGCTGTTGGGGAGGGACAAGTTCTGCATCAGGAAGCGCTGCAGCTCACCCTGGTCCTTGGCCGCCCATGCCAGTGTGAAGCTGGACCCTGCAAAAGAGCAAGGTGGGAGGTCAAGAGCAGCCCACAAGCATCAGGGACCTAGTGCAGGCCCAAAGCTGGTCCTGCCCGACACAGCGATGCAGGACAGTGGCAGGGCACTGCCACACACCATCACACTGGATGCCAGGTAAATTGGCATCTCTGTCCCTGCTCACGCAGGCAACAGGGGCAGGCAGGGCAAGGCCCACCTGCTTGGCTTCTGAAGTGGGTCTCCATGGAGCTGGGCTCAGAGCTGCTGAGGGCCTCCAGGTGCCGGCGGAGTGACTCCAGCTCCTCTTCCAGCCCTGGGTGCCGGGGGTCAAAGAGGCTGCTTTGCTCTACTGCCTCGCTGAGGTGCTCCAGGAGCTGTGTCACCCTGTGAGAGCCCAGCACCACCCTGGCTTTAGGGACAGAGGGATGGGGACACCTTCCCCAGAGCTCTGGTGGGGATGAGCATCTCCAGTGGAGGGGGCAGCAGCGCTGCCTGAAATGGGGCACCACTGCCCTCGCCTGCACACTGAATCCAGTGTGCTAGAGCACAGTGGAGCCCCAGTGCCTCGAGGTGTCTACAGAGGCCACCTCCGTTCTCCTCCCAGCACCAAGCACTCAGGAGCCCACAGAAGAATGGGCTGAGGTATCCCTTGCAGCCCAAGGACATGGTGGTCTGCACCCAAGCCCTTTAGGGGCCACCAGCTTGTGCCTCCTCCCCAGGGCTGCAGTGCCAATGTGGGAAGGGGCAGGCTATGCATGAGAGCGTGCAGTACTGTGCGGGGTGGGAGGGGAAGCATGTGACAAGGGCAGGACTCACGTGGAGTTGGAGTACTGCAGGAAGCCAAACTCATCACGCTGGCCGTCAGGGCACAGGGACTGCATGACAGGCAGGATCCCGGCCGAGGTGAGTGGGGCCGCCGTGTAGAAAGCTGGAGCCAGCAAGAGCGCAGAAGAGGCCAGGGAAGGTGAGAGTGAGGGGAGGAGAGGTGGGGAGAGGGAAGGGGCCACCAGAGAAACAGACACTCAATTCAGAGAAGCGCGCGTCAGGGTCTGTGAGTCCATGGGAGGCTGGCGGTCGCGGTCAGAAGTGGGCAGCTTTTCCACCAGGGCTGACCTGCCTGGTTGCCACATGGGGCTGCAGGCAGCTCCTGCCACCCTAGCTTCAGCCCTCTTGTTCCCACCCGTTCTGCTCTGGGTGATGGGTCCCAGGATGATGCCAACTTCTGCCATTTGCCCTCAGGACAGCCACCAACCTCCTCCAGGCTCCCGGCCCCTCCTGTTAGTAATCTCAGAGGCACTGGCA
Source organism: Sclerurus mexicanus (assembly GCA_013396755.1). Lineage (NCBI taxonomy): Eukaryota > Metazoa > Chordata > Aves > Passeriformes > Furnariidae > Sclerurus > Sclerurus mexicanus. The sequence continues at coordinate 56,892 of VWZF01005495.1, read as the reverse complement.
GATATCCAGAGGAATAGGAGAAAGAATACAACAGGGAAAATAAGAGTTGTCACCTGCAGCTCCCAGAGCCCCCAGCCTATCCCCAACCAGGCTGCCCTGACGTGCGGTGACTGGAGGTAGATGAAAATGGAGACATGCAGAGAGAAGATGGAAGAAACAAGGAGCAGCAAGGGGTTGGCAAACCTTTCCCCCTCCACTGGCATTGAGCCATCATCCCTGCTGGAACCTTCCTGTGTCATTCTGTGAGGCAGAAAACGTCTAGAACAGCCCTGCTCAATGTGGGGACCAGACGCTGACACCAGGCAGTACTGGGCAGGGACCCTGCTCTTACCATCCCAGCCAGTGGCGCTGTGGTTAAAGGCAGGTCAGTGCTGTTAGCACAGCTGCGATGGGCAGGGGCTGGTAAAGTTGGGCTTCTGTCAGGGACAAGGGACAGCCTAGGGCAGGGACAGGCGCAGCATGACATGGGCCAGCAGCCTGCTGGGGTGGTGGAACCCACACTGGTGGCCATGCCACAGTTTGGTGACAAAGTCAGTGCATGGGTGGCATCTTGCTTGGCTTCCAGACTCCTAGTAGTGCTACATCCTGGCTTATCCCATCCACAAGAGGACAAGATGAAGACCTGGTGATGGTGCCAGGGTAGGAACCATGCCCAGTCCCTTGGTGATCACATGGGTGATAGCACCCAACAGATTCTGCCCCAGAAAGGAGGCGAGAAGGGGTAGGAGAAGCCCCCACCTGGCCTGGAATGTTCTCTGCAGCCCAGGAGGCTGGGGACATGGCCACCAGTGGCCCCAGCACCTGGGGAACTCAGCACCATCAACACAGCAGGGACACTACCATGCCTGGTCAGCCCCCAGGGAGGAGCAGGCCATGCTGTGCTGCCCAAGCTCATCTTCACCAGCTGCAGAGGAAAGCAAGGGGGTTACAGAGGTGTGAATTAGGCCAGAGTGAGTTGATCTAAATCAGGTTCTTTCTCCCCAGACTATGAGGCTGGCACAGGCAAAGGAAGGCGGAGAGGCACCCACCCACCCCACCAACTTACAGACTGGCGCATGCAGTAGAGGCATGAAGGGCAGGCGGGCAGGGGAGATGGTGGGAAAAAAAAGAAAACATGAGCAAAAAACAAACAAACAAACAAAAAATAAAATAAAACCACCAAAAAATACATCACACAGAGCACATGTCAGCGCTGGGGCAGGAACCCAGGCAGTGCCTGCCACAGCTGCACCACAATGGCAGCTGGGCTCTCCCTCGCCAGGACACATTGAAACACAGGCTTGAATCATTGTTATGTGGGGTCACCTCCACTGCCCAGCATCAACCCTGGCCCTGCTGTGCCACCTGTGCCAGGGCACTCACCAAGGTGGACATTCTGTGGGCTCTGGAGAGCTGGCAGCTCTGCTCTGTCAACTCCTCCCAGAAGCAGAGCCTGCAGGCACTGGAGCCCAGAGCCCTGGCCAGATCTCTGGCTGGACATTTCCAGGAGTCCCCAGCTCCAGTCCCATGAATCTGTCACCTTGCCAGGCTCCTGAGCTCCCCAGGCGCAGGGCTCCCCATGGGACATTAGCCCCATTGCTGGGGAGACCTTCCCAGAGCAACTCTGGCTGCTCCTCAAATACTTGGGGGGAAGATGACTGTCCCAGCACCATCCAGCTCGGCCTTCCCCCCACAAAACTTCCCTGCTGATGGCAGCCACAGGCTGGTTGGTGCTGCCACCCCCAGCAGAGCACCCCAAGCTGGGACAGACTGACACTCCTACCTGCCATGTCTGCCCTACCAGCCCTCAGCTGCAGCCCCTGCCCAGTGCTATGGCCCCCAAAAGGCCTCTCTGGGTCCTCGTCCCACCCCCAGGCTGTCACCAGGGGGCTGGAGCACTTCCCCAGAGCCTCAGGGTGCCCCCAAGTGCAGGAACGCCTCACGCATCACCTCGCTGTCACTCACCTTCTTTCACAGGGATGGTCGGCTTCTTCTGCCGCAGCCCCAGGAGGATGAAGAATAGCACCAGAGGGATGAAGATCTCAAAGGCCAGCACCCACTGGGGATGACACAGAGCAGAGAGATCATGACACTTAGGGACAGAACTCAGGGAGGAAGGAGGATGGGCGGGACAGGGGTCCCCATACCTGGTGCAGTGTGGCACTGTGCCCATATATTGCAGGTGGCTGGTGGCACTGTCACAGCTCAGCCATAGGCAAACAGGTTCCTGGGCTCCCCTTGATCTCCTGCCTGCACTCTGCCCTGGGCACCACAGGACAGAGGAGGGTGCACAGAGGGATGGATGTCTCCACCAGCAGTGCAAACAGCACACTGGGCTCAAGCCCAGCCTCAACCAGCCACCGCAGCTGGGCCTGCCCAGGGAGATGACTTCAAGTCCTGAACAGCCTGCACCTGCCTGGCATGAGATCCCCCTGCCCTTTGGCCACCACTAGGTTCCACCTGGTCCCATAGGTGAGTCCCATAGCAGGGGGCAGACCTTAGCAGACCCATAGCTCCAGGTGCAACTGGGGCACCCTGGCACTCTCATAAAAGGCTCCAGCTGCACAGGATTTCCCCTGGTGGCATACGGTAAGTCACAGCAGATCCCCAGGCATCCCTGACCACAGTGGTTCAGGAAGCCCAGGCTGGGCTCTGTGCCCAGAGGCCTTGGGGATGGGTATCAGAGCCTTCAGTCACCAGCAGGAGTGGGCACCTGGCATGCTGCCAGTGCAGCTGCTGCCACTTTGCACTAGGAGTGCCTGGAGCGTCACAGCCCCCCTGCCCAGTGTGGGGGAATTACTGCAGGTGGGGAAACTGAGAAACAGTGTGAGATGAGCCAGCTTCAGCTTGCTCCAGGGCCAGATCAGACCCCAAGGCACGTGCTAGACCCTGAAACTTGCTGCCACCATGGGCAGGGCAAGGCAGAGGCCTGCTGCTCTGCTGGGAAGGTGTTTGCTACAGCACCCATACCTCCACCGGGCTCCCACCAGTGAGCCAGTGCCAAGGGGCAAGCCAGTGAGGTGGGCAGAGCAGGCTTCAACATGGCAGGAGCTGCCTGGATGGATGTAGTTGGCAACATGTGACAGGGTCAGGCTCTTTTGTCTTCAATGTCACCTCCATGTTGGCTCACCCAGGGGCTGCCAACACTCTGCCAAGAAAGTCAGAGCAGCCCCAAACAGTGGTAAGCAGAGGGACCCCCACAACTGGGTCCCTGCTGGCATATAGCCACAGTGCTGCTGCTGTGGGATGAGCATGACTGCATGGATGGGTGTTCCCCCCATGCTGCCCTCACCACTCCAGTGCTCCTGATTTTGAAGGAGGTGAAGACCAGAGGAAGAAGGGCTGGAGGATGCCCCAGGAGCAGTGCCAGGGGATCCCCATCTTTTTGGTACCACCAGTCTGGCATCACTGTTCCTGTACAAAGTGGGGTAGCAGGGGACACCCTGATCCACGCTGCTGTCAAGTGGCCCCTGGTCTGTCCTCCTGGCTGCCCACCCCCACCCCCTGTCTGTTTACCAGGCACACAATGGGGCCTCTGTGCTCAGGCACCAGGGGAACCATCCCCCCACACCCATGCTGGGCTGTACCAGGCTCCCATGAGGGCTGTCCTTGGTGGCAACAAGCAGGAACCTGCTTGTTGTTACTTATTTTTTTGATGGGGGTCATTGACCTTTTGCTCATCTCCATCCTCAGAGATGTCCCTTATCCCCACATACTCTAGTGTCAGGGCAGGCTGTCCCCCACCTTTAGCACCCAGAGTGAGAGGGTAAGGGGCAGACGTGGCAGAAGAGGGGTGCTCCACTCCCCAGCCAGCACCTCTGGGACTGATCCTGCTCCCCTGGTCCGGAGGGGTGACAAGGCCAGGGCTGCCCCACACCCACAGTGGGGCAGAGGCACTGGCACACAGCAAAACCCCAAGGGAGCCTCAGTCCCTGAGAAAGGCACGGAGATTATACAGAGCAGAGGGATCGTGACATTTAGGGACAGAACTCAGCTACCAGGGAGGAGGGTGGGCTTGCAGAGACACCCAGCACCAGCACAGCCAGGGGATGGTGGCAACCCTGCCCACAGGTGTAGGACACTGGGGGACATTTTGGGATTGTGTGAGTAAACAAGGAGGTGGGGAGAGGCCAGGATGCAGGCAGCTGGGAAGCAAATGCTTCTCAGCAGGTAGGGTTGGGGAGAGGAGAGAGGCCCGTGCCTGCCAGTACCTGGCCATGCCCTGCACCAACCAGTGTACCTTGCCCTCTCACCCATCCCCTGCCTCACTCCTCTCTTGGCAAGGACACAGGTGCAGGACCCTGGGTAGGACAGTGGTCCCAGAAGCCTGGTGCTCAGCTGACAGTGGCTGTGGGCCACTGGCTGGGTGATGGCATTCACCCCATACACCTCCCCTGGCACATGTTCACCTCAGTTTGCTCAGAGGTGAGCAGGATGAGGCCATGAGTGCTGTCTGGGTTTGCACAAGTGCTCGGTGTCCACCTGCCACCCGAGGGACAGTGGTATAATCTGTGCCTGCTGTGTTCCATGTTCAGCCCTGCCCCTGGCAGGGAGGCAGGGCTGAGTGGGTGCCACAGCAGGGTGCTGGCCCCTGGTTGGGGCACACAACTCTCCCTGAGCACCAGGACAGCAGCTCAGTGCATGCACCCATCCTCTGCTCTGCTGTCAGATGGGAGCAAGGGGCTACAAGGAGGCCAAGGACAAGGCTGCAGTGCCCACCAGGACACACAGCTCCCACACAGCCAGGTTAAAAGGCCAGACAAGCACCACAGGACAGTGGGAGAACAAGCAGCCCAGCCTGGGACAATGGTGCCACCATGTCCACCCTCCAGACAGAACCAGGGCAGCTGGGACATGTGCTAGAGCCAGGGTCAGCATGGACATAGGTGTTGGTCATGGCCAACTCCACAGGTGTCCCCAGGATGTGGCAGCACTCGTATCCCGCTGGCCCAGTGGGCAGTCCTTGTGGGGTCATCCAGGCTAGGCAGAGACAGCTCTCTGGTCCATTACCACCACCCAAAAATCTGCTCAATTCCCTCCTGCCCACTCCCAGCAATGCCACAACCATGGCCTCCAGCCAGCATGATGTAGCAGAGGGGCAGCCAGAGCTGCTGGGCAGCCCCACCCTAAAACCTTCAAGCTGAAACTCCTGCACCCCAAACCTGTCATGCCAGACTCCATCTCCCATAGCCTGGCACCTGCAAGGGGGCTTATCAGGCCAACACAGGTGAAGCAGCACTCCACACAGTCTGGAGCAAGCTCAGCATCCAAAAGCCCCACACATAACCACCAGAGGACAGGTCTGCCAGGGCAGAGTCTGCCCGCATTCCTCCCGGGAGGAAGAAGCTGCTGTCTGCTCTCTGCCAGTCTCTCTGCCTGTGCCAGTACTGCTTGTAATGCCAGACTCCAGGAATCCCAAGGGATGGGGCTCAGCTCCTGCAGGATCCAAATTTTCCAACAGCCTTTTAAGGCTGGCAGAGGAAATATCAAACTTTTTGATGGCTCCAGACTTTAATCAGCATTAAACACCCACTTTTGCCCACAGCCAGGAAGCACATGGTCACTGGAGGGGGGGCCAGCCAGGCGCCCCTGGCCAGGCAAATCCACAAGGCTATGTGAAGCCCCCTAATTCCAGGAGGAATCTAACCATGGACATCCACTGATGGTCACCATCCAGTATTACCCCTGACAGGGCTCCCTGAGGTCACCTGCCCCATAGGGATAGACAAGGCCGGGCTCAGAGGCTGCCAACTCCTCTCCTGCCAAGGCCTGGAAGCCTTCGCCTCTGCCTCTGGTCACCCCTTTGGCCACTACCAGTTGTGTCCATCACCTCCTATCCCACTAACCCCTGACTCCACTGTGTGGGCACATCTCCACCTCTCTCACCCTGCCAGTGGCCCTAGGATGGCAGCCTGGGGTCCTGCCTTGGGAAGGCTGAAGGAGGAGGAAATCCCTGCTGGGGTTTGCCAACAACTCTCCTGAGCTGGGGGCCCATGAAACACCCACCACAGTTCTCCCCACGTCAGCCAGGAGCCAGTGTGCTGGGCTGAAGGAGACACATGGCACTGGGACATGGCCCCCCTCCCATCAGCAAAAGATGTCTGGCCCAAGCACAGCATTGTGCCAGCAGACACAATGTAGAAGAAGGTGCTCTGCAACAAGTGCCCCCTGGCCACCCATCCAGCAGGGACTGACAGGGACAGCATGCTCCTGCCAAACCTGTTTCCCCTCCCCACGCCCGTTGCAAACAGCGAGGGGGCAAAGAGCACCCAGAGCCAGGGCAGCACCAGATCAATTCCTGCTGCAGGATCTGGCACCATGCCCTTCCCAGCCCCAGCAGCAGGAGCTGGTAGTGCCATGGGTACACAGTACACTGTCCCCTAGGGATGCTGTGCCCCAGCAGAGGCACTGTGACAGCGCCCCAGCACCCCAAGTTTCAGACTTTATTTTCCTGGAGGCATCAATATCCCCCCAGCTCCATTACCACCACCCAGGGAAAGGGACAGATGTGCCAGGCCAACTCATCTGTGTGGAGGGAGCCTTCCAGCTCTGGGCCGAGGAGCAGAAGGCACAGATTTTGACCAGGCCAGAGCAGCCACACTGCTGCCCGGCTCTCACTGTATCCCCCCCCACCCCACAGCCCATGTCACAGGAAGCCCTACCAATGTGCTGCAGCACCAAAGCAGCACCCAGAGCCTCAGCTCCCATTTACTGTTCCTCCAAAGAGCCCCCACCCGCCAATGTTTCCCCAGGGCTCAGCAAACCTGGCAGCAGACCCAGCAGCACACTTCCATCACTGGGAGCTCCAGCTGCAGGTGCCTGCCCATCCCAAATGCATGGGCACAGAGAGCAGGCAGAGGACAGGAGGGTGAACATTCTAAACTGCACCTCTGCTGACTTTTGAGAGATCACCTGGTAATTTTACATCCAAGGTAGGTTTAAACCAGATACCAAAGTCATGGGAGAGCCCATCCCTTAACACATTCCCATTCCAGTAGAACCAATGCAGAGCTGACCTTTGCCAGGGCTGCTGCCATTGCCATCCCAGGGGACCCCACAGCCCTGACTTCCCTCCATTGAGAGCTGCTGATGCTGTTCTGCTCAGACTTTCATTACCCCAGGACTCCTGTCTGAAATTCTGCTCTGAGAAGAATAAAATTGGTGCCAATCCCCAGAGCAGTGCCCAGAACAGCTCAGCCACACCAGGCAAGGTCCAAAGCTCCCATAGGCTGGGCACAAGACCTTACAGAGGTGCCACACAACAGCAGCTGGCCATGTTGTAGGTCTCCCTGCACTCACCACCACCACATCCGCAAGCTGCCTGGCAAGCCCTCACCAGGTACCTGCAAACAAAGTCTGCCCTAAAACCACAGCTGCACCTTGCTGCAATCCTACTCCTGAACAGCCCCTGGAGCCAGGGACAGTGGGGACTCCCCTGGGCCACCAGCACTCACAAGCACTGCAGGGAACTGCCCCAGCTCTTGAGTCCCAGCCCAGAGCCCTCAGCCAAATATTGGGTCTCTGCTTCCCACCCTAGACCACAGTACTAGGGCCGCTGCTCTGCATGCTGCCGGGAGGGAAGTGCATGGTGACGAGGCACCAACCTCTGGGCAGCACCAGACTGTGCCAATGGGCAGCTGCTGGCACACAACATATTCCCTCTGAGAGGCTGGGAGAAGCCCAGCAAACCCCAACTCCACCCTGCTGGGGTGAACATCCCAGCAGGAGAGGGGGCCTGTGCATTCCCCCTTCCCTGCTCCAATCCCCCAGCCTCTGGCTGCTGCATTAAAATCACCCTAGTGGGATACAGAGCTGGTTTCCTTCAGTGAAGCACCTGTCTCTGGCCAATGCTAGGGCAGACCTCCACTTCCGAGCACCAGGCACAGCTGCCACCGAGCTCTGCCCTTACCACCCAGCGCTGGCAGCTCAGCTCAGGGCTGCTGGGAGAGGGCAGAGCTACCCTGGGAGCAAGCTGGATGATGGCCCTTGCCCAGACTGGGGACATCAGGTGACTCTGGGACTCACATGCAGCAGCAGCAAGAGGAAGGAGGTGACATGCACAGGGCACAGCTGTTCCAAGGGCTGCACGAAATCCATCCATGAGCACCCACAGCATTGGGGCCAGCTCTTACTCTGGCACGCAGCTGATCCCCTGCACGCCTCACCCACACATGGCATCACTGGCTAGGCAAGGAGGGACTGCTCCTTACCCTGTCACCCTGTCTGCAGCAGTGGCACTTCAGTGATGGTCCACGCACCTGGGGGTGACAGGGCTTGGACTCCTCATCCTCCTCCTCCAACCACAGCTTCCTGCACTGCACCCCCATGCTGTCCACAGGGCTGGGGAGAGTCACAGACAAAGAGGTCCCCAAAAGCTGTGTGTGCCCCCAGTCTGTAACCCAATGGACATGGCAACCAGGGCTGGGTCAGCCAGCACATTGCCAGGGCCCAGGTGCACCAGCCTGCTTGCCCTCGAGGGCAGGGGTCTGGAGCAGCCTTCCGTTGTGGCCACTTAGCTCTGCTCAGGGTGAGTGGAGATGACTCAGCCAATGAGCATCATCCCACTCATCCATTTTGGGGGCACCGGGGCTGCCCGCGCAGGGGAACCTGCCTGCAGCGCCAGGCACAGCTCTGCTCCTGTCCCGGGGGTCTCTACTGCTTCGGCCACTGGGACACAGGAGGTCTGGTGCTGGAGGCTGCCGGTGATGGAGATCAGGACTGGGCCTGCGGGGTATTTGGGAGGGGAAAAGGAGAGCGATGCCAGTCTGAGAGCAGTAGCTTGCTTCCCTCCCCCACCCACTAAAAATAACCGGCTCCGTCTGGCCGCGAACCCACCCCCTGACCGGACCCGGCGGTGCCTCGGGGGCTGGCGGCTGACCCCGCACAGAGAGCCCATGGCAGTGCGACAGCGGCCCCAGCACGGCCGGTGCCACCTCGCCCCTTCTGCCCTCCCTAGGGGAAACACACACCAGTTCTCCGACCCACAGCCCCAGGACGCGCAGCTCTTCTCCCCACATATGGGTTGCGAACCTATTTACAGCCGTCGGGTACCGCGGCTTGGGAAGGGAACCCACCCGGGCGGCCGACATCCGAACTCCGGCCTCGGGCTCCTTCTGCGGCCCCCGGGCTCGGGCGGTCCCACGGACGCGGGATGGGAGCGGGGCGGAGGAGCCCCAGCTGCTGTCGCCGCGCGAGGTCGCGGTGGCGGCCGCCGAGGCGTTCCTGACGTTCCGGGGACCGGCGCACGGACGGCCCCAGGCGAGCGGACACCGCCGGGCCGGAGGATGGGGGAGCACCCCGGGGAGTCCCCGACACCACCCCCACGCGGGGCCCGGCCTCGCCCCCCGGACCTGCAGAGCCCCCCGCTCACCGGGCTGCGCCGTTTCAGCGTCACGTTCTTCCAGAGCAGGAGATGGAGCTGATGCAGGAACCCCATGGCCGGGCCGGCCCTGTCGCAGGGCCGCGCCNGAGCCCCGCCGGATGGGCGTTGTTGGCGGGCCCGGCTCCTCCCGGCAACCGCAGCCCCCGGGCGGCGGGTCCGGAGCGAGGCTACTGACCCGAGGCGCCAGGGAGCCCTTGGTAACCCCGGGCCGCCTCCGCTCCCCGCAGCCAGACACTGGTCACCCGCGCGCCTCTGCCCCTCGTGCTCCCCCCGGACAGAACGGACTGGCCCGTGGCTGCGAGGTCTGCGGCCAGGGTGCCACTGCAGTTCCTGCTCCTGGCTGCTGCCCACCCTGCTGCTGCCTGTCCCCTTCCACGGGCACGAGCTGGGGCATGATGAGTGTTTTTGGAAGAAAAAACCTGCTGCCACAGCTGTCCACTACCACCTCTGACCTCAGGGCTGGGAAGGATGCCATCAGCAGCAGCAAACACTGAACCAGGCTAGCTCTCCTCCTTCCTCCCATCCACCCTTCCGTCCATCCATATATACATACATCCATCCTTCCTTCCTTCCGTTCATCCATCTAGCCTCCCATCCAGCCTTCTATTCTTCCTTCCTTCTTTTCCTCCTTCCATCTTCTCTTCCTTTCATCCGTCCTTACTTCCATCCATCCCTCCATCCTTCTTTCCCTCCCTCTCTCCCTATTCCCATCCCTCTGGTTCTCTCCATTTTCCACCTGTCCCTTCCTCTTCCTGCTCTCTGCAGCCTCCTTCCCTCCAACTCTCTGTGACCATCTCCCTTTCCATGCAGCTTCCTTGGCCAAGTTCAGCTGGGAGTTCAGCTGAGAATCCCCCTCTGGCTACCCCAGACCCAGTGGTGCTGCCAAGGGTGCCCTGTGCTCAGGGAAGGCCTTTTGACAGCTGCCTGGCACTAACAAAAGCTTCCATTGTCCAACACAAAGCGCCATTATTTCCCAAACTTCTGGGCGAAACACTGTGCTGAGGTGCAGGAGGATAAGGGATGCCTGGTGATGCGGTGGTGAAAAGGCAGTGTGTGCCCAGCTCTGTGCCCTGAGGAGGGTGTCTAGTTTGGGAGGCATGCAGGCAGAGGTGCAGGCAGGGGTATGGGCAGAGCTGCCCAGAACTGAGAGGAGATAGGCTTCTCCCAGGTCCCTGGGGAAGGAGGTAAGCAGGGAAGCTATCACCTTTGGTTCCACACAAGGGATTGCATATGGGTTGTCCCCATCCCACACAAGAAGCACCTCAAAACCCCTGTCCTGTAGCAGAGTGAGTCCTCAGCTGGGAGGGGTGCAGTGTGGGGGCTCCACACATTGATCAAAGCCCTGACCTGGGTCTCCTGCTCCCTCCCTCCTGCTGCCCTGCTTGGTCTTGGGGAACTTCTCTTTTCTGCACAGAACCCCTTGCGGGGCCAGCAAGGGACAGACACAAAAGTGTACCATGGGGCAGCACAGCCCTGGGGACAGTATCTTCCATGAACCCGGGGCCTGAAGCCTTAGGGACATGGAGCCCTGAGCACCTCTCAAGAGACTTCCTTTTTGGGGTGGCCAAGCTTCTCTCTCTCTATGTGGTCATCTGCAGATGGCAGTACCCACCCACACACAGTTCCCTGCTCTGTGCTAGTGCTGTCTGATGTTCCCCAGTGGTCCCATGGCCTGGCCTCTGGCCCTAATCTCTTTCCAGCCCACCCAGGCAGTGCTGGTCCCAACACCCACCCTGACTCAGAGCCATGTTACTTGGGCAACAGGGTCAGGATGTCTAGACCCACTGGCTGCAAGTGCTCCTGGGGCATTGTCTCAGTGGCCAGGGTGTCCTGGGGCAGCACCTACGAGTGACAGCTACGAGTGCCAGCTGACTCCTGCTCCACCAAACATCCCGAATCCCCCATGGAGATTCTATCCCCAGTGCTGTCCATGGAGAGGAATAGCCCCAGCCAGTGTGGCCCTGGGCCCTCAAGATACGGGACAGCAGCAGGATGATGCTGACTGCTCTGGCCAGGCAGAGGCTACTGCCCACAGTGGAAAGGGCTGGGGCAGGTCAGGATAGGAATGGTGCCCATAGACTGTAGTATCTGGGCTCTCAATCATGCAGTGTAAAGAAGGCAGAAAGAAAGTGAGAAAAGATGACAGGAAGCTGGGGAGATGGTCATGGAGGAAGGAACACTCTGCCTTGGGGCTGCAGTTGGTGTCTGAGGGCCCTTGGGGTGGCACTGAAACCACAGAGCCACAGTACAGCCTGGCTTGGTGACATGGCACCATGCCCAACAGGGATTCCAGGGATGTGGCAGTTGGCAGGTGTGAAGGTGCAGACGTCAGGGGCACTGGAGCAACCCAAGAACCTACAGGGAGGTCCCATCTGGGGTCTTGTTCTCAGCACTGTGTGTGCCAGGGCATAGGGCATACCCCGCCAGCTTCAAGAATAGTGCTGCACAGCTTAGTGCTCCCCTCCATGCCTCTGCCTCAGTTTTCCCATGTCATTTCACCTGCCAGGGCTTTCATGGAGACTTAGGTCCTGGACAGCAATACCAACAAAGAACACAACTGAGCCAGACTGGGAGCAGAGCAGGATTGGTGCCGGGACCCCAGAGACAGCTCATGCATGCACCTCTGAGGCTCACACATGCCCGCTTCCCCTTTAGGCAGGAAACATCCTGGGCAGGGCAGTGCCGAGGGCTCAGCAGAACTGTGAAGCTTCTGAGGCTGTGTTAGTTGACAATTTTAGGATGAGTCAGTGAGAGTTGGAGTCAGACTGGTATCCTGTTTGCCATCAGGCTGCATGTGGCAGATGGGTGGTGCTTAGCTGAGTCTGAGGGCACCTACCCAGCTGTGGGACACCCACACATCTATGGGGCACATGCTCAGTCATGTAGCACCCACTCAGCCACAGGTCACTCACACAGTCATGGGGCATCCATTTAGCCACAGGGAAGCCAGCTTGCTCTTGGGCATGCACCCACAGTGGGGTGCACTGTGGGTGCGCTCAGCACTCAGCCAGAGGGTACCCACCCAGCCATGAGGCACACACCCAGGCCACAAGGTACCCACTTGGCCACAGGGCACCCACCCAGCTGTGGGCGTTCACCAGCCCCTGGGGTGGCACAGGGGAAGCGCTGGGAACGGGCTGTGCCAGCTGCCACATGGGGGAGGAAGGACCCACTGTGGGGCTGGGACAAGGCAAAAACCACAGAAAAGAGGAAGCCCTTGAGTGCCCCAGCCCAGTGCAGCAGCATCCAGGCAGACGTTGGCACTTTGCACACCTCCATCCTGGTAAGTCTGAGCTCAGCATCAGTGACCACCAAGGGGAGAGAGGAGGGGCAGAGAAATGGGGCAGCCCCTGGCACTGCTGGAGCAGGAGGTTCCCTTCCAGATCATCCCCAAAATGGGGGCAGCATCCCCACTGCGGGGGAGAGGGACCCACAGCACCAATGTGTGGTGCAGGGAACCAGCAAAGCTATCCCAGCCCTCTCTGCTTTCCGTGCCAGGTTTGTCTGGAGCCTAAACTTAGCTTGTACATTTTAGCAGGACAGATGGAGTGGGCCAAGGCAGGGAATGGATTTTTCGCAGCCAAGCTGCAGTGCTGGGATGGGTGGGAAAGTAGGGCACTGCTTTCCAGGAGGCTCCAATACTGGAGAAATGGGCCCAGTCCCAGCTGGCAGCAGGGTGCAGGCAGCCCATGTATTTCAAGAGGTTTCCACAAAAGAGAAACCACCTTTCCTGCTGAATGCCATGGGTGACTTGCAGGCATTGAGCCCTGCTCTGGGACTGGCACTCCAGATGGAGCTCAAGTTCATGGCTGGTCCCCAGCCCAGGCAAGCATCCCCCTTGCTGCCTCCACCACTGCTCTGTACCCAGCAGTGCTGCTGCTTAAACCACAGCACTGCCAGTGGAGGCCTGAGTCAGGTAGATGGGCACCATAGCAGGGTGAGTATCCCACAGCTGAGGGGCCCATGTCCCTGCAGGCTGAGCCCCTTCAGTAGCAGCCCCAAGTGCTGCACTGCCCCCCCTGCCCACACTGCCCTTTCTGCCCTTTTTGCTCTCACTGTCCTCCCTGCTTTCACTGCGCTCTCTGCCATCCGTGCCTGCACAGGGGAGCACTGGCCATCATTGACATCCTGAATATAAAATATGAGTGTTTGGAGCGCTGAGGCTATGACCTCCCAGCCTGCTGGAGCTCCCTATGTCCTTGTGGGCTGGTGATTGCACCCTGACCTGGGGAGAGCACCTCGGTAAGAGGGCACTTCTTGGGCAGGATGCTCAAGTCTGGCCCTGAATAGAGTTTCAGACTTCACAGTCAGTCCCAGGGACACCCCATTTTGCAGCTGGAGCCTCACCGTGCGGTTATTTAGGTGGGACTAGGATGTTCCCTCTCATCCTTTGGTGCACAGCTGTGGCAAGGCTGGCTGCATATCAGGATTGACCTACTCTGGATGGAGTGAGAAATGAGGGGTGGGGCCGTGGCTGCATGTCAGGTGGGGAAACTGAGGCACAGAGCAAGACCAAGGACCACTTGTGATGGGCAATGGGGCCAGGCAGGTGGGGCAAGGGGCACAGGTGGTTGCTTCACATCAGCTCTGCACTTTCCAGCAGCATCTGTGCTCCTCCAAAGATGGAGACACCAGGGACCGTGGAAGGGTGAACAAAGACCACCCTAGAGTAGCACCAGGTGCATGGGGAACCCTGCAGCACAGGCGAGCATAGGGTCCAGGAGTGACGTTGAGGCCCAGGTTTCATGGAGAAGCCCCTTCTCTCGCCCTTCCGACCCCAGCACATCCCCACCATCCCTTCACCCCCAGCTAGCTGAGCTGATGGTCCTTGATGGTCACCTCTCTCTCCCAGGTGTCAAGTCTGTCACTTAACAAAGTGACAGCCAACCTGCCAGCATGGCCCAGGCATTACCACTGCCATGGTCACCGTGGGGCCGGCCTGGTGTGAAGGCCTTGGTCACTGCCGGACTGTTTGTAACCACCCTCTGGAACCTGAGGTGCTTCCTCAACCCCTCCAAGGGCTCCAGAGAAGACTCCAAACACATGGAACCATTGGTGGTGCTGGTGTGGGAATGGCCCTCTAAGCAGGTCCCCAATATCAGTGGGGACGTGTGCCGTGAGCTGTACAGCATCACAGGCTGCCAGCTCACCACAGAGAGGCAGCTCCTACACCGGGCCAATGTGGTGGTGTTCCCCCACGTCAGGCTTCATCCTGGCCGGGACAGGCTGCCCAAGGAGAGGCCACCCGGGCAGAACTGGGTATGGGTCTCCCTGGAGTCCCCTTCCAACAGCAGAGCTCTAGCAGGATGGAACCAGACTTTCAACTGGGTGATGACCTACAGACAGGACTCAGACATCTTCATCCCCTATGGCAAGCTTGTGCCCAATCAGTCAGCCACTGTGAACATCCCTGCAAAGACCAACTTGGTGTCATGGGTTATCAGCAACTACCACAGGACTCAGAAAAGAGCTGAAGTCTACAAAAACCTCTCCAGGTACCTCCATGTGAATGTGTATGGGAGAGCAAACAATAAGCCCCTCTGCAAGGACTGCCTCTTGCCAACAACATCCAAGTCCAGGTTCTACCTGGCCTTCGAGAACTCCATCCACCGGGACTATATCACAGAGAAGCTCTGGAGGAACTCGCTGCTGGCTGGCACTGTGCCCGTGGTACTGGGGCCACCTCGGGCCAACTATGAGCAGTTTGTTCCTGCAGATTCCTTCATCCATGTTGATGACTTCAGCTCCCTGGAGGAGCTGGCCACCTTCCTGAAGACCATGAACTCCAGCCGCTACCAGCAGTTTTTTGCCTGGCAGAGGAGGTTCAGTGTGAAGCTCTACACTGACTGGAGGGAACGGATCTGCACCATCTGCACTGCCTACCCTCACCTGCCCCGTGGCTGCCTCTATTCCAACCTGCAGAGCTGGTTCAACTCCTAGTGTGTGCTGGGACCATTGGGATGAATCTGGGCAGAGGATACAGGGGTGGGAGGTGTATGGAGCACCCACCTGCAGACCAGCATGTGGGGCAGGGAGGGATGGGAGCCACCACCCTTGGCCCAACCCAGCTGTTGCCACACTGGGACCTTGAGCAACTGCCCATGACTTAATTTCTTGCAAAATGGGACTAACCCCCCTGACTCAACACTGACCACCTTGCCAGGGTGCTGGCAGGACCAGAGAGTGCTTTGGAAATAAATGGTACATTGCTGGCGAGACTCTGCCTGTGGTGCAAGGTGTGGACAGGGCAGGGGGCTGGTGCACAGCTCATAGGTCCTCAACCTTCCCCCATGATCCTCAGTGTTCCCCCAGCACCATTTCCTGAGTGCCAAAGCCCTGGTGGCAGAGGCCCCATGATGACATTTGTAGTTGGAGTGGAGAAGCCATGCTCAGGCAGTCCAGGGGGGCCTAGCACCCCACGGCCAGGAGGGAGCACAGCCTCTGCTCCCCCACTTCCCAGCAGCACCCATCCCCTCTATGCCCCTCAAATCGTGGATGTCATTGTGCCAGTGAGGGGCTGCAGGACAGTGGATGCTATCAGGGCAAACTCTGTCGGCCAGGCAGAGGGATGCTGTGGTTTGTCACTCCCTCCCTGCTATGGCAGGAAGCCAGGGAGCTGGTGGCCTCCAGAGCTTTGCACAAGCCTGGAGCAAAGCCTGTCCTGTGGGCACCCTGTGCATGCACACATTGCACCATGGGCAACCTGCAGCACGGCCACTATGCACTGCGGACATCCTGCACAGAGCACCCTGTACCATACACCCCCCCTGCACCATAGGCACCCTGCAGCATGGGCACCTATCTGGGATCAGTGTTGGTGTCAGGGTTGAGTGACAGGACCAGGGAGTGACACACAACTGCTCCACCCATACCTTTCTCCATGCCTCTCTGCTCAGTGTAATTAACCCCACTGATATAAACTGTTTGTCACAGGTTTCCCCGTTTTCCTTCCTGCAGCTCTGAAGTCACCCAACTTCACCCCTGCCACCCTGTGAGCTGCTGGGTGGCCAGCAGGACCCGGAGTCCCTCTTGGAAGAAGGGAAATCCCTGCCCTGGCCCAGCCCCGGTTTTGGGTGATGGTTGGACAGGCGTGCTCTGCTCTTCTGACTTCTGTGGCTTCTGATTTCTGCTTCATTTTCTGGGTCAACCAGAAGTGGAGCAGGAGGGGCTGTGGGTGCCCAGACAGGTGCTAGGTGCCCATGGGGGACTGGGGCTTCTGCCTGGCTGGAAGCAGAAAATCAGATGGTGGAAATGTGGAGAGAAGCAAATCTCAGAGATTACATCCTTCTCAGCTTTCTGCTCCTGACCCCACCAGCCTCCCACATCTTTAAAGAACAGAGCTGTGACAGGGTCAGTTTCTAGTGTGGCTGTGCCCCCACCCTGCAAGCAGGTAGAGACTTGACCCTAGGGAACAAGCAGGGATGCAGTGAGGCAAGGGGGTCGTGCCCCACAGGGCTGGTACCCAGACCACCAGAGTCCCAAGGTGCTCTGTGAGTAGCTGCCTGAAGTGTCCCTACTCCAGGCAGCCCTGTAGAGCAAATCCACAGTTACGGCTGCAGAGCTGCAAACGGGGCTTTCCAGAAGCTTCCCTATAGGCTTGATTGGGGATTTCATTCTGCTTGGGGAAAGGCCCCTCTAGGGAAAGGGCTGGAGGCAAACCAGTTGCTGAGACCATGGTGAGGAACAGTGAAGAGTCATCCTCCAGACAACCCCCGATCCCACTAGCTCAGGTCCCAGTGCCCACTGGACCAGCCTGGATGGCAGGTGAGTGGCTATCAGCTGAACCTCACACTCGGAGCATCCATCCTTTGCCCATCAGTGTCACATCAGCAGCCCCACAGATGAGGACAGATCCAGCTTCCCAGACCTCTTCCCTGCCTACCCACTACACACCACCTAGTCCTTCCCTGTCCATGGCAGCTACTGAAGCAGCCTGCAAATGCGAAGCCACCATTACCCCCTTTCCTAGCAAACCAGCAGTTTAAACTGGGTGGAAGATGACCCCTCCCTTCACTTTTGACCCCCTCTGCTTTGGGCAGGGAACAGCCCCAAGAAGTTGGTGCCCCTCCAGGGCAAAGCTCCTAGTGTGGGGGCCAAGCTGCAGGCAGCCAAGAGCCAGGTGTTGCCAGCGTGACAGGGACATATCCATCCTCTTTGGGCAGCCTTGATCCAGTGCCACTGTGCCCCCACATGCATCCGAATCTCCTCTGCTGGGCTGCTGGAGGGATGCAATGGAGGCAAGGAAAGGGTTAACTCATTCTTGCCCCAAATAACTCTGAGATTTATTTCACTGCCAGAAGAAATGTGATTAAGAACAAAAAAATATAAAAATCGTAACTACAGCAGGCTGGAAGGCATGGGGTGCTAGCAGCACAGACAGGGTGGTGTCAGCCCCTTGGGCTGGGGACCTCTCAGGGAAAGGTGGCTTCTGAGCAGCTGGGCTGGGGCGGTGGGACAGTGGCTGGAGACTGAGGAGGACCCAGAGGACTGAGAGTCCTCAGTCCCCTGTGCCCAGCTTGTGCTGGGCACAAGCACTGGGGAGGACACCCCTGACCCAAACAAGCCTCACCAGCTGACTCACAGAGGGGTGAGGCTCTCCCGTGTCACAGGGCAAGGGATGGTGGAGGCTCACCTCCACCCCTTGCCCCAGCCCTCAGCTCACCCCAGCTGCCCAGGAGGGGGGGCGGAGTCACCAGGGCCCCCAGCCCTGGGCATGGTGTCCCAGCCCTGCTCTAGGTGATGGAGGAGGCACCTGGGAAACTAGATCACTACAAAAATTTTTGCTTTTTAAAAACTACAACCAAACCATTTAAAAAAATAATAAAACCACCCCCCTCCCCCCACCCCAAAATCTAAAAAATACTTTTTTCTGGATCTTCCAGGGGAGTGGCTGGGCTGAGTATGGGTGCAGGTGGCTCCACTCAGAGACCCAGGCTCACTTGGCTTCAGTGGTGCAGGAGCAGCTGCCCCCAGGAGAGGTCAGAGAGGGACCTACACTGCTAGGACCATAAGGTCACATAAGTGGGAAGGGCTGGGAGCAACTGCAGAGAGCAAGCATCATCCCTGCGACAGGCTCCCAACCCCTTGCACCCCAAAAAGCCCTACACAGCAGCCCAACAAGCAGAAGCAGGGCTTTGCCTATGCCAGCCCAGGGCAAAGAGGGGAGCTGCCAGACCACCTGCAGTGACCCCACAGCCCCTGGTTCAGTGGCCACTGTTGCTCATGGAGAGCCCAGGCTGCAGCGCTTGTGGGAACATCTCGGCTTTGTGGAAGGCTGGCATGTAGACAGGAGGCGAGGGTGCCAGGCTGTAGCCCTGGGATGTAACCGGGATGGGCAGGGCAGGGGGCACCAGAGGCTGGTTCATGTCGTACATCATCCCATCTGCCTCACTGGCGTAGGGCAGCAGCAGGCGTTTGCCTTTCTGACGCCGGTTGCAGAACCAGACCCGGACCACCTGCAGGAAGGGAGACAGAGATGGGTGATGGGATGACCCCAGGCAATGCATGGGCGACAAGGAGATCCTTCTGCTGGTAGCATCTCCACAGCACTGCAACTTGCCAGTGCAGCCCCCTCCCTGGGCTGAGTTCTGACAGACTTCAGGCTGGTGGCATAACCAGATGAAGCCAATATGCATTTGTGACTGGAACGAGCGTATTGTTAGTAGGTTGGGTTTTGTTAGTCCTCTGGTGCATTTCCACTTCTGACAAAGAAAAGTTTTCACTTTCCATGTGGGATCTTGGGGGCAAAAATCAGCTGCTTCAGAGATGAATTAGTATCGTAGGACTACTTTTATATATTTATGTGCATATACACAAACACAGATGGGTGTTATTGTTGGGTCTGGAAAATAATTTTGTTTCTCTTCAGTTTTAAATACTTGATCTGTGAACAAAAATCTTCTCTGGAGGCAAGGGGGTTTTTTTTATATTGATGAGTTATATCTCATAACTACCTGGCAGAGCTAAAGTGCAGGTGTTTACATCTCTGTCTTCCTATTTCACTTCTGCTCTGAGACAAAGTATCAAACTGGCCTGATGCAGGTGCTCAGGAGCTGCTGCCATTTGGGCACCCACCCTTCCCATCCTCCCAACCTACGTCTTTATCCAGGTTGAGGTCCTCAGCAATCTGGGAGATCTCCTGGGGACTGGGCTTCACGCACTTGCGGAAGAAACTCTCCAGTGTCCCCTTCACGTTGGTCTCAATGCTGGTCCTGCGTTTTCTCTTCCGGGCTTGGGCCAGTACTTGCTCTGCATTGCACATCTGGGAACAAGAGAGGGAACACATTGGTCACCGGGTGGACGAGTCTCCACCAGACTCTTGGCACATGTGTGGCTGGCTGCAGAGCTCTGGGGACAGACTGTGTCCCTGTGACTCTTCACTGAGCATCACTCCACTGTAACTAGGGCCATTCCCAGTTTTCCAGTCCTGCCAGCAGCTGGTGTGGGGTGGCTGGAGACCTCTTCTTACATCCCCACCAGGTTTCCCAGGGAGCAGTAAGCTGCACATTTAGCCTATCTGAGGTTCCAGTAGGACCTGGCTGCTCCAAGATGGGAGGTGCCACAATCACTAGGTGTTTATGGGGGGATTGGGCTCCTCCCAGCTTGGCAGAAGGCGATACCCAGTGGTTTCCCCCCAAGCCAGACTGAAGCCATGCAGTGAGATACTGCTGTGGCACAAGACACCTCTGATCCCCTCCCCTTCTTCTCTCCCCAACAGCACATTGGAAACAGGATAATCTGTAGCTTGAGGGTTTATAGATGTGGTGTACCCCAGCTCCCACCCTCCGCAGTCCACACCTCTTGCATGTTGTCCGTGTTCTCTGCCTCGTTGAGCCAGCGCTGCAGCAGCGGCTTCAGCTTGCACATGTTCTTGAAGCTGAGCTGGAGCGCTTCGAAGCGGCAGATGGTCGTCTGGCTGAACATCTTCCCTGCAGGAGGCAGGGTGGGCAGTGCGTCATGCACCGTGCAGCTCCCCTCACCTGCAGCCCCCCAAGGATCTGCCACCCCCAAGCCTCCCCTGCCCCTGGGAGACCAGGAAATGGGTTCTTCCTGCTGTTTCAGCAGGGATTTAAAGCCCTGAAAATAAGCAACTGTAGCTATTTTATTAAACCAGTTTCCTGTTACCGAACCCTTCGAGTTCACCTCACGGTAGGGCTGGGGACCGCCCCGCAATGGGAGCCCCCGGGACGGTGCTTGTCGGCTCCTTTGCGGATCGTTAAGGAGCAGAAATCTCCATTGGCCCAGGTAATGCCAACCCACCCCACACCCCACACCCCCCAGCCTCTCCCTTCCCCCAAGCTGTGGGGGGGAAGCGAGGGCCCTCTCCCGACCCTCCCTGGACCCTCACCGTAGAGTGTGCCCAAGGCCAGCCCCACGTCAGCCTGGGTGAAGCCCAGCATGATGCGCTTGTGCTTGAGGTCCTTGGCGAACTGCTCCAGCTCTCCAGAGGTTGGCGCATCCTGACAAGGGCAGAGAGACACTGAGAGGGGACAACTCGCGCCCAGGGTTTGCCAAGGGCGAGGTCTGCCTGGTTGTCGAGGTCCCCGTGGAACGGGGACGGGGCAGGAGAGGGCTCATCTGAACCCTCGGCAGCACCGACACCCACCAGGCTCATGTGATGGGTTCCTTGGGTGACGGCATGGGCGACAGAGGGGTTTTTCCCAACCCCCGGATGAAGGACTCTGCTCAGGTACCAAGAAACACCTCCATCCTGCCCCACACAGGAACCCCCCCATCGGCCTACACACACTGCCCAGATCAACCCACGCTGGCGTGGTGGTGGCCAAAGGTGGCACAATGAGCACCCAGACCTCCTCGTCTGCCTCATCACGCCCTGGAAACGTCCCATCTGTCCGCTGGCTCGCAGTCTCCTGGCCTGACCAGAGGCAGCACCGATGGTCCCACTGGCTGACGGCCCCAGATTCGCCCCACTCCCATGTATCCCACCACACGACACCATACTCAGGTCTCCCGCGCCGTAGGCCACTTCCTCGTGGCTCTCGGGCTGGGGCAGCCCCTCGCCAGCGGCTCTCCCACCTGCGTTCGGGGCAGGGAAAAGGCTCCCGTGAATCGAGAGACCAAATCATTCGAGACACGCGAGGCTCAAGTTACTCTTTGCCACCAGCAGGCTCCGTCGTTCTGTCAGCCGGTCACCTAGGCACTTCCCACCTCTCTGCCGTGTAGTCTTCAGCCATGGCGGCGGCATTTTGAAGTCTTTTACCCAATCTCCACTTTTTCATCAGTGCCGGGTTCTCGAAGCGTTCCATCACCCGTGGCTTTTAATTCCTGGCGTACATCGGCATCGGGAAGCCCGGAGTATCCCCCTCCATGAGGCACACCAGTCGTGACCACCACCTACCCAGCGCAGCCGGTTGCGGCACGGGGACCCGCATCCGTCGTGCCGTGGGAGCTCCCGCAGGCCCGGTCCGGCGACGGCTGCGCAAACACACCCAACCACCGCACGGAGCAGCCCCAGTATCGGCCGCCGCTGCTGCCCCCGGAGCGGTCTCGTGTTATGCCAAGATTCAAAAATATTAAAAACTAACCCAAACCACAAATTCAGGCGCGTCGGTACCCAGCGCTGTCGCCCCCTCGCCGTCATCTTAGGGCTGCCTCTGCCCCAGCAGCCGTCGCTGCCCACGGACCTCCGGGAGCAGCGGCCAGGGACGCAGCCGAGGGCGACCGGGAGGGTTGCCAGGAGTCCGCAGTTGACCGGGGACCTCTGTGAGGTGCCCCCAGTATCCCGTCGGAGCGGCCTTCGGCATCACTAGCCGGGATGGCCCCGCCGTATCGCGTAGCAGGGGGGACAGAACAAAGGTTTGAGGGCTCCCTTAAGCCCTCAAACCCCGATTTCTTATCCCCAACCAGCCTCGCCGAGGCGCTCTCTCCCCTCCCCCCACCGGAGAGATTGACCCGGGCGGGATGAAACGCAGCGCCGGGTCAGGGTTTCTCCCAGGGACACCCGACGGCGGGGCCGAACAGGAGCCACCGGCGGGGCCTTGGAGACTTGGGGCTCTGGTCCCTGTCCCGGCAGCGACACCGGGCGGGGAGAAAAGCCGGGACACGCCGTATGAGGGAGGCGGGAAAGGGGTAGGGCACCTCGCACATCACCGTCCCGTCGAGTCTCACCTCCTCACCGCTGTCGCTGGAGTGTCCGCCCTCGCTGGCGGCGCCGCTGGAGCTGCCGCTACTGCCCAGCCCCGAGGTGCCGCCGGAGCCCGGCTGCAGCGCGGTGGGGCAGAGCNGGGGGCGGGGGGCACGGGGGGAAGGTGTGGTGGGAGGAGGCTGCGTTCACCCGCACCCTGGCCGCGGGGAGGTGGACGGGGCTGCCCCGACTGAATAGGGAGGGGGAAGACACCGACTCTCCCTCGAGGCCTCGCACTCCTCCGGATCCGCGCTGCTCGGAGGGGTGACCCGCGACAGTGTTAGAGGACCACCAGCCCCGGGATCTCCCACCTGGGAACCCCACCGGCGCTGCGGGGCTTGGGCAGGGTGGGATGGATTTGGGGAGCTGCAGTGTTTGAACCAGGGCCAGGGGCTAGTGTGAGGGCAGCCCACCCGCCCGCAGCAGCCCCAGAGGACAGGCCCCGCAATGCCGGTGCCATTGTGCAGCAGCAGGGATGGTCCAGGGCTTGGCCATCACCTCTCGCCGATCTTGACACCTGGTCTTGTCGGCTGAGCCTTGTGGTTCCACGGGGAGCATGAACAGAGGTAGACCTCCCTGGACCTTTCACACTCCCACCGTCCCTCTCCTAATGCAGGGAAAGGTTGTGACGTGGAGGAGTGTGTCTGACCCTGAAACCCCAGAGCTCAGAGTGTGCTGCCAGGGAGGAATTTGCAGGCTAAGCCGTCGGGCCCATAGGCTCCACAATGGAGCATGCTCCATATTTTCTCCGAAGGATTTTCCCCTCACGCTGCCCTTCACAATGGCACTATCGGGGTCAGCTTTAGGCATTTCCCCCTTCCTTCCCTCCTACCTCAGCATGGGAACTTTCCTGATCCCAACACTGCCATCATATCAGCCTCTGGATCTACCTGATGCCAGTTCCTTCATACGGGCAGGCACCGGCAGTGCGGGCATGCCCTGACCCTAGCTGGAGCAGGGTGAGGGGTGTCCCCACTGCTGGTACCCTGTGATCCCAGCCAGAGCAGGGTGAGGGGTGTCCCAGCTGCCGGCACCCCATGATCCCCGCTGCAGCAGGGCGAGGAGCAGCCCTGCTGCCGACACTGCTCCCTGTTTATTAACCCAGATTACTGAGAGCTGCTGCTGTCTCACACTGATATGCCGAGGAGATAGGCTGGAGCAGCCTCCCCCGCGGCGGGATGAGGCTGTGGGAGGGACTGGGGGAAGGTGCTTGAATGCTGGTTATGAAGCACTAGCTTTGGATCCTGAGACAGTTGGCACCAAGGAATTAGTACCCTGGGACTGGCACCCCAGGCCTCATACCCACAGCTGGCATCCAGGGACTGGTACCCACGGTGCTAGCAGCAGCCCCTGGCCCAGCACATGGCACTGCTGCATGTTGAGGGAAGTGGAACAGCTAAACCTCCTAATGATATTCCTATAAGAAAAAAAATGGCCAAGTGAACAAGCTGGAATTAATGTCTGTTCCTGACTCCTGGCAGGACATGTGCCAGGCTGCTCATCCTGCTTGTGTCAGGCTGCTCCAGGAGGGAGGCCAGCCTCAGGAAAATAAAGAGAGGATGCTAAAACCCCCTGTATCCTTTAGTGAGCCCTATGGCTGCAGGACCTGGGGGGCCCCATGTCCAGTGCAAGTGAGGCGCCTTCCCGAGCAGGGACTTAATTCGGTTGTGCTCAGGACCTGGACCCTGGGCCATGCTGACAGGGATGCTGGACCCAGTGCTGTGCAGGCAGGCCTTCCCGCTGCCTGCTGCTGCCTGCCCACTGCCTACCCCACTGCCAGCAGGCAGAGGAAATCTCTCTGCGGGACCCCGATGGCAGCCATCAGCTCTGCTCCTCCCGGGCTCCTGCTGCGGCCCAGAGTTTCAGAAGCTCCTTGGCCGGGCAGTAACTCCCTTTCCCTTTGATTTATTGTTNGATGTGGAGGGAGTCAGTGGGGTTTCTCGGTGTGTGCCCCCCCATACATTTCAATGGCATGATTCTGGGGGGGGCTGTGTGAGCTGCCTGGTTATTCTGTGCAGTCATTGAGCACCTATGGCCACACTTCTCCTCTGCCTATTCCAAAGGAGGAGGATGGATGTGTCCTTCCATCACGCTGTGGCTGAACCTGCTGGTGCTCCAGGTTTGGCCAGGTTCAGTGGTCTAAGGCAGCCAGGGATCAGTGGGATCCTATTATGAAAAGGGGAGCAGAAAGAAAGGCACCTGTTCTAGTTTGTTCAGATGGCAGCAGGTTGGGGTGCAACAGAGGTGCACGTCTGCTCATCCTTCCTTTGCTGAGTGTGCTGGTGTGGTGCTGGTGTAGCTTGCAGATGAGATTTTAAGAGACTGGATGACCACAGATGATGTTTTATTCATGGTCAACCCACCCTTCCCTGTGGCAGGTAATGGAGAAGCCGGGGCTGTGCTGGATCCCCCCCGAGCTGCCCACTGAAAGCAATCACACCTTGGGGAGCTGCAGCTCTGCACATGCTGGCTCAAGGTCCCATGATGAAGGGGTCACTCCAGGACCTTCTAGGGAAGACTGGGCAGGGGGTTCAGCTCCAGAAGCCCCATTCCTGGAGGAATACTGACCTTTTAGTGCAGCTTCCTGGGCTGCAGATGGCCTTGGTGGGCAGGTTGGAGGAAAATCCCAGTGGGTGTTTTGGTCCAGTTCTGTCCCCTCATTAGAAAAACCCCGGCCTGTCATTACAGTCACACCCTCACCACCACACTGCCAGAACACACGAGCGGGTCCTCCTTGCTGTGCTACAGCTGGGGAAACTGAGTCAGGGACCGACCGTGGACCCTGAACCCATCCCCAGGATGTCAGGGGACGTCTGTGGCACAAGTGCCCGTGTCCCTGGACAAATGAGCCTTCCGTGCCCAGACATGTTGTGGGGACACAGATTCCCAGGGGACACAGGGGTCCTGCAACCACTGTGACCTGAGTGAGGTGATCTTCCCAGGAGGACCAGACAGGTTTTACTCAAGCTAGAGCTTCCCAAAAAGTCTGGATGTGCTCTGAGAGGTTGCGGGGCTCTAAGAGAAAAGGAAGGACAAATTTGGGGACCTAGGGAGAGTGAGGTTTCCCCAGGATTGAGCCCTGGGGGGTTCTCTGGTTATTTGGGGGTGTGCATTGCCCAGGGCTGCAGCTGGAGAACCCATGAGAGAAGCATCCCAGCTGGGTGCTTTAGCGGTGAGTCAGCACCCACCTCTGGCTGCTGAAACCAGGAGAGATGGTATCAGCCTGATGGGGGGGCTGGCGTGATCAAAGGAGCTCAGCTGCACACAATGCAGGGACGCGATAGCCCTTATCTGCCATCCCCGAGGTGCGAAGGGCCCTGGGGACGAGGGGCAGAGGGGGGTGAGTGGGTGCTGGGTGCTGCAGGGCTGGGTACGGGGGCTTCCACCCGACCCCCTTTGTTGGGGAAACCTCTCCTGGCAAACACTGAGAAGAAAATTACCATCAGTTCTTTCCGTGTATGGGAAACCCCTTGGGAAAGTTTTAAAGGCTTCTTCAGCTGCAGGAGCAAGATGGCTACTCGCTGTTCCCCAGGGAAGGCTTGGGGCTGGGGGACCCACAGCATCCTCCCTCCCTGTCTCCTTGTCCCATCCCACTTCGAGAGGAGCCCCCCGAGCCGTGGGCCCCAAACCACACACTCACATAGGTCTCAAACGTGGTCGTTTAATAAAATCTTTTAAAAGAACTACAGTTCATACAACAACGACGAGAGGTGTGGGGAGAGGGGCAGCAGCCCATGGGGAGGGGGAGCACAGGACATGGGGACAGAATCTGTGCTGTGACAGCCTCTGTCAGCTGCTCTGCCAGGGACAGGAATGGTCCCATGCCATGGCTGCTCACCTGCACGTCCCTGACACTGCTGCCTGCCCTGCCTGTGCCTGCCTGAGCATGCAATGGCTTCCATGAGTGCAAGAGGTCACCTCCATGCAACAGATCACCTGTGGCTGTGACAGTCTACAACAGGGTCTGGACATGAAGCCACATCTGTGCAAAGTAACTCAAACCCTGTCCTGGGCCTTCCACTGGAGGGGTCACTGGCAATGTACCCAAGGAGGCCTTGCAAAGCAGCACTGGAGTCTGAGCAGGGATGTGTTGGTGAGGGCTGGTGAGCTCAGACACAGGTAAGAGAAGGGTGCAGGGGGTGTCTGAGGCCCAGGAGGTGCCTGGAATGGAGCAGTGGAGACTGTCTCCTGCCATGGAGGGATGCCTGGAGAGTGCGCAGTACCAGACTCCACAGGCATGCTGTCAAGGTGTGGGCTCCGTGAGATTCGATGCAGCACAGCTATCCCTCCCAGACACCCCAGCTCCCTCCAGTCCTACTCCTTCCTCCCCCATGACCATATAGGCTTAAAAACCAAACCTTGAACCCTTTTTCTGAGCTTTCACCCCACCAAGGCCTGGGGTAAGAAGGAGCTCATCCTCTGCCAGCACAGCCTGGCATGGGCTCCCTGGCCAGTGGAACTGGGACTGTCTGCACCTCTGGGGCCTCTGAGGCCCATCACCCTTGAAGAGGATAGAGCACAGGGCAACATCTGAAGGAGCATCCTGGAGAGTGATAGCAGCACCTGCTCGAGCTGCTCTTCTTCCTGTCCCTGGCTTCCAGAGCACTATCCTGCTGCCAGGGGCTGCCCATGCTGGAGAGGAAGGCGCAGAATAGGCATCGGAGCCCTTAGTGATGCCACCTGCTCCAGGGAAAGGCTGCATCCCTGGCAGAGGGGCTCTGGCCAGGCTGGCAGCCCTGATGCCATGGGCATGCCCAGCCCTTCTGGCCCTCTCCTTTCTAACCCTCTCTCCAGCCCTTTCCCAGCTGCTGCACATCAGCCTAGCTGCAGTCAGGGCAGCAGCCCCCTCCTCAAAGCCAACTGCAAAGAGATAGTGCCGCAGCCCTCCAATTTCTGTGCCAAATCAGCAGTCAACCCCGCGTGGGGCTGGCATGTTCCCGAGGGCAGTGAGCAAAGGGCAAGGCAGGGACGCGATCACAGCAGCAAAGAGGACAAGGACGCTGGAAACGGGGGCGATCCCCGCCCCCATAGCTGTTAGCGGGTGTTTATTGGGCAGGCGTCGAACAGTCTGGCAGAGCGGGGTCTGCGGCCCTTGGCCCGGCTGTGGGTGCCCCTCCGGCACGGCCGCCTCGCTGGGCCCCGGCTGCAGGCACAGTCTGTAGCGAGCTCGGGTGCAGGAGTCGGGGGGAGTGCTACTGGTGCGACTTGGGGTTGGAGGGGTGTAAGGAGGAGTCGTCAAACAGCGGGTTCCTCACTTCCATTTCTCCAGTCTATCGTGGAGGGAGCGGGACGGGGGAAGGAAAAGGGAGTAGGTCAGAAAATAGCTGGGGTTCAGCTGCCCCATCCCAAGGGGTTTGGGTCTGAACGCCAGCCAGGCATGGAGGAAGGAGGAGAGGGGTGACGTAGTGGACAGTGATGAGGTGACACAAACCAGGGCCTTCATCACTCTTGGAAAGTTGCTGTTTCCCTGCGAGGTAAGGCCGGAGGTGCTGGGGTGATGTGTAAAACCCAAGGTCCTGGGAGGGATGGGACCCCACAGCTGGGCTGAGGATCGCAGGACAGCATCCCCAGCCTGGCTGGCAGGAATAGGGTTCCTTGCTCAGACTGAGGACTACAGGAGGGGCCCCCCAACAGGAATGGGGTGCTTTGCCCAGACTGCTCGCCATCAAGTGCCCTTTAATGGGCCTGTAAAGACCCAGTGATAACCCTCAATCTGGGTCCTGATGGCCCGGCTCCGCAGCTATTACCATGTGAAAGGCTCCTCGCCAGCCCTTTGTGCTCTTTGTACCCAGGGCTGTTAGGAGGTGCCCTTCCCCGGGGTCCCCTGCCAGCCAGGGCATGGCTTTGAGGGGTTGGACTACCTCAAGGTTTGACGAAGAACATATGGAAAAAGCTCCTTACAAGGAACTGCACATCCCAGACACATGTTGGATACCCACCGCACGCACAGGGATTCCCAGTTCCCCTGTGCCCACATACCGGAGCCAGCCCGGGGCACTCATACACGGTGAAGTCTCCATCCTCATTCTCCTCATCAGACGATGCAGTGTCTGGCAGCTTTGGCTCCTCTTTATGCCTGTGAGGGAGAGGATGTAGAGAGGGGGTGAAGCCCAGGGGGATGATTAGAGGCACCCCAGTTAATGGCTGTGTGCTGACAGTGCTGCTTACTTCTCCAGAGAGAGCATCTGCTGTTTTTGGTGCTGATAGTGGTACATCTGGGCGCTCTGAGCCAGTGTCTTGTCCCCGGGCTGCAGAGAGAGCAGGAACAGCTGTGGAGGTCGGGCTTTGGAGTGCCCCAGCCTGGCTGGTGAGGGGCCTCCACCGTGTGGGAATCCCTCAAGCAGAGCACCAAACACCCCACAGGGAGGGACATGGGTGCCTTACCGAGATCTTGTCGTAGGGCAGGGCGCTGGCCGCTCGCTGGTTCGAGTAGTCTGCTTTCTGTGCCAGCCTGACCTCCTTCTGCAGCCTACCGGGGAGGGCAATTGGAATCATGGAATCACTAAGGTTGGAAAAGCCCTCTAAGATCATTGAGTCCATCAGAAACTCGGCACTGGCAAGTTCACCACTTCAGTAAGCCATGTTCCCAAGCGCTACATCCATATTTTTTGAACATTTTCAGGGATGGTGTCTCCACCACGTCTTTGGGCCAAGCCTGTTCCAGTGCCTGACCATCCTTTCTAATATTCAACCTAAACCTCCCTAACACAACTTGAGGCTTATTTACTCTTGTCCTGTCACTTTTTACCTGGCAGATGAGCCCGACTCCCACCTGGCACCCTTTTCAGGCAGTTGTAGAGAATGAAAAGGTCCCCCTGAGCCTCCTTTCCTTCAGGCTGAGCCCTCCAAGTCCCTCACCTGCTCCTCATGAGACTTGCGCTCCAGACCCTTCCCCAGCTCCACTGTCCTTCTCTGGACACACTCCAGCCCCTCGAAGTCTTTCTTGTCATGAGGGGCCCAAAACTGACCCATTTATGGACCAGTGGGGCTCAGAGGGGTTCAGTCCTTCCACCCACATCTCTGTTCCCTGTGATGCTACCCATGACAGATGGCACACCGATGCACAGCCACCTCCATCCCATGGGGCCTGGGCACAAGGAACTGACGTGCTGGGACTGTCAGCACCCAGCACCACAGCAATACTCAGACAAGGTGCCGCCCACTCATAAGAGACTGCACCTGGCATGGTAGTGTCTCACCACTGTCCTCCCACCCTGGCCAGCAAACACCATGGCTGGGGGAGACTGGCAAGGGCAGCTGTTGCCTCTCCTCCAACCCTTTGCGCCTGAGAAGCACAGGAATACACTGCCTGGGACACAGGGACACCAAGGGACTAGCTGGCATCAGCAGCCCCGGCTCACCTGCACCAGCAGACGGCCGCCACAATTAGTGCTGAGATCCCGGCCACTGTGCACACCACGATCAGCCCTGTGGAGGCAGAGGGGCAGGTGAGCCAGCAGCACGGTGCCACCAGATGACACTTCCCTGGGGAAGGTGTGAAACCCCTTCCCACAAGTCCCCAGGGTCTCACCAAGCACCATATTGTCATTTGCAGGGATGGGAGATGCCTCCACCGGGTACTTCTGGACTGTGGCAGTGGTGGGAAGGGTGGCGGCTGCTGTGGTGCCAGCACGACCCCACTGCAGTTTCCCCTCTCTCAGCCCACTGGCCACGTGCTGTCTGCTGCCTTCAGGCACCAGGGTGGCTGCAGGAGAAGGCAGAGTTGTCAGCAGCTGCTGGGCAGCTCTGGAGGGCAAACCAGGGTCTGGCTGCCATGGGGGCCCTGGCACCACAGGGAGTAGGGAGCAAGAACTTACTCCTGGAACTGCCATCCTGCAGTGGGTGGTGACGAGGAGCCTCTTGCCTGGCCAGCACATCTGCCAGAAAATCAATTTCTGCCTCCAAGCTGGGAATGGAGGTCCGTCCTGTAGGAGAGTGTGGGCAAAGAGGCTGGCATTACAGGGTGCAGCCATGTGCCCACCCCCAGATCCCCTCAAGGAGCTCACATCCCAGCTCCAGCCGACGCAGGTGGTGGTGAGTCCGAGCCACCTCGGATGCAGCCCTCCCAAAGCTGGGATTTGGACCCACATGTGTCTTTGCTGGTTTTGGAGGGATTTTCACCCCACTAACACTGGAGGCTACAGGAGCAACAGTGTCTGCCTGCCCCTGTGTCAGAGGCAGCAGGTCCTGCAGACCCTGTGGCAGCAGGCAGGGTGCCAGCACCTGCTGTACAGGTCCCTGTCTCTGGGGCCACACAGTAGCCTCGAGTGAGGAGAAATGGGAGCTGAACCAGGACAGACAACCTACCACTGCCCCACTGCCGCAGGGGTGAAGGGCAGCTCCAGCAGGTTGAGTTGCAGGCAGGGGACACCTGAACGCTAGTTTTCACCCCAAATTGTCCTTTACAACCCAGGGGCCCTGGAGCCACCCCAGAGCAGGGCTCAGCTGGATTGTCCAACAGTGTGGGAGCCCTCGCTCCAGGGGAGGGGCTGGTTCCTGCCTGGCAGGATGCAGCCCCTTTGGGTAGGGAATCCATGCAGCTCCATGCAGTGAGGAGGCTAGCCCAGCATCTCATGGGTGGCATTACATGCACAGTGCTCACCAGGGACATCCACCCTGCAGAGGGCTTGTGTGGCATCAGGCATGGGCAGAGTCCCCACACCAGCCGAGGGGTGCCCACCCACGGGGTGACAGTGTGGAGCAGGAATGGAGCTGCTCTTCTCAGACTCATTGAGTAGAGTCCAGCTCTGACACTCACCACTGCTTTTAGCAGGATTAAACTCAACTTCAAAGGCAGGAGACATTCCTGTCCTATCCCTGACTCCATTCCAATCCCCAACCCTAACCCTGCGCCCTCTGCCCATATTCAGGCTATCCCCTGTGGAAAGCCCTGGAGGGTAAGCCCAGATATACAAAAGGTAAGATGGTACCAGCAGCTTGTGGTGAAACACTGGCCCTGGGCTGCTCCAGGAAACAGAGGGCTGGGGTGAGCCCGGCCTGAGTGTCCCAGGAGCAGGAGGAGCAGAGATGCTGCAGTGTGTTGGGCATACTGGGGAGGAACAGGACAGGCAGGGTACGGCCAGAGCACACGGAGAACGCAGGGCAGGGACAGGGCACACAGAACACTCACAGGTGCAGGCAGGGCTTGTGCGGGGCGGGGGTGCCCTCTCATGGTAGGTCCCATCGCTGCTTGCAGCAAGACGGCACAGCCAGGTTAGCAGAGAGCCCCACAGCCCCTCCGCTCTGTCTCTGGCCCCTCTTCAGGGCTTCCCCCTCCTCAGAGTTCAACCCCGGAGATGCACAGCTAGGTCTCACCAGTTACCGTGATTTGGGGACAACAGGAACCAAGGAAAGATAAGTGTGACTTCTGCCTGGGCAGAGGCAACTTGAGGTTGACAGTGTCCACAGGAGGGCACACAATTCCTACAAATCCACTGATTTCTATGGCCCTGCCCCAGGATGGCTGACGCCCTCCTTGGTGCCACCAGCACAGCAAGTGGGAAAGGGGAACCCCCATGTCTGTGAGCTGAGATCCCCTTTTCCTTCTTTTCCCAAAGTGTTTCCTGAAGCCTGGTGGGTCTCTGTCCCGGTCAAGTGGAAGCACAGATGGGACCCATTAGCCCAAAGCACACCACTCAAACCCATCGCAGCACAAACACACGCAGCACCATGGTGTACATGGGATTTTCAGGGGCTCAGACCCCTGTGCAAAACAGCACCAGCCACGTGCAGGCAGCCATC
Organism: Sclerurus mexicanus; assembly: GCA_013396755.1. NCBI lineage: Eukaryota > Metazoa > Chordata > Aves > Passeriformes > Furnariidae > Sclerurus > Sclerurus mexicanus. The sequence continues at coordinate 24,646 of VWZF01005495.1, read as the reverse complement.
TGCTGGGTACGCCAAGACCCTCACACACACTGTCACCAATGGCAGGAACATGCCACTCACATGCATCACTGTGTTGAGGCTCCAAATCCTGCCAGGGATCTGGCAGCAGCTGGGATGCCAGGATCAGCATCAGCAACAGTCCCCACTGTTTGCCTTGCATCCCCCTCAGAATGCAGCTATCACAGCCCCTCTTCATCCTTGCAGCCTTTGCTGCTGCTGCTAGACCAAGTTACAGGCAGGATGCAAAAGCCCCCATGAAAAAAAATTGGTGCCTCCCTGCAAAGAGGAGCTGGGCATCCTCAGGATGCTAAAATAGAGGATTTGGGAGGGGATTCCCCTTTTTCATTTACCCCAATACCCACACTTTTGCTGCCACAAGCTAGTGGCATTGCCTGGGATAACAGGATGGGGCTGGGAGAGACCCAGATGGTTGCCATCCTCCCAGGGTGGGTCCTCAGAGGATAGTACCATGGTCCTGCATCTCTCTGGGTGAGGATGCAACTGTGGCTGTATCCTTTGGAAAGGAGCTGGGTTGCTATGGAGATGCCAGCGCATGTGCAGCCCTTCTGAGAGGGGAATTTGCTCCCAAGACTTCACACTAGAGAATAAACTATGAACAACTGCTAAAGCCATTCAGTACTTGTGGATAAGGAGCCTACGGTAGGGGGTATGGACTCTTGACTGCTGTCAAATGCCAAGCTTAGACCCCATCCCTGTGCTATCTCCTCCAGCCACCACTCCCTTTTCAGCCAAAGGGCCTCACTTTGGGGTCTCCCTTCTGATTTACAGGGTGATCCTCCTGCCAAGAGGAATGGCACCAAAGGCATACTGGGCTCTGCCATCCCCCATGTGCCCACTCAGGCTGACTTGTAGGCAAAGGGGAGCTCTGGCTGCCCCCTGACAGGACCCCGAATGTGCTCAAGAACAAAGCAATCCCCAAAAACCCAGAAGACCGCTCCATGTCTGCATGGAACTCAGATGCTAGGGGACCTGTGTCTCTGGGTCAGTGACCAGCACTTGTCCATCCTGTTTGGCATAGGACAAGGCACTCTGCATGTTTTTGAAAGCTCCTCAAGACTTAGGACCCCCTTAGCAAGAGGATTTGGGGGCAGTGGGAGCAGGTGAAGGGCAGGCTGGGGGGAGATGCTAATATGCTCTGCAGCAGGAGATGGTTCAGAGGTGCTCCAGAGCCACCACCCTGCATCCAGGTGGTCCCCAGCAGAACCCAACAGGGGCAGTCCAAGGGCATGGCCAGTCCTGGCCTCTTCCAGAGGCTGCTCCACTTTAGTTATAGGAAAAATAATCATGTGGACCTGTAATTACAGTCTTAATTCACCTGCACATTGAATCTGCATGAAACCCCATGACAAGGAGGCACAGAAACAGCTCTGCCACAGCCTTCCAAGCTACATGAAGAGCTGAGGGTCATCCTGTGCCTGGCACTGTTTTTGCAGCCAAACTGGGGCACAAGTGCCATGGCTGCACTGGGAGCACCCTTCATCTACTGCAGCAGCAGTGGGATGGGTGAACATGGGCTGCTGCTTCCAGGATGCTCTGCCTGTCTTTCTGCCCACTGGTACAGTGCAGCCACCCAGGCTGTCATAGCCCCTCGGATCCCTCAGGAAAGCAGCCAGAAATAACACCCTGCACAGCCCTCATTACCCTACTGTGCAGCCAGGCACGGGTCCTGCCTAGTGCTGCTGACTCCAGCCTTCCCGGCATGGATGCTGGGCATCACCCAAGGAAAAGGCAGCAGCCCTGAACCACAGGCCAATGTCTCAGCTCAGCTCAGCTCAGCTCTGGGAGGGGTGAGGCCATAGGCACCCATTTGCCTTGGCCACAGGGTCAACACGAGTCACAGCTCTGTTTGATCAAAACTGCTCCCCTGCTCCTTCAAAGGCTGCACCCAGGAACATCCAGGCAGACCCCAGATAGTCCTGGAAGTCACCTGGAAGTCCTGTCCCTGGAGGTCCTGGACTCCCCAGGGTGCTGGCAAGACCATACGTGGTCATTCAAAGAGGATACATGTGGAGAAGGGTGGGATCCACATGCTCCTTGCTAACTCCAAAATCACCCCCCAGCTGCGGTGAGTGGGGTGAGAGGGAGCAGAGCCGCTATTCCCACAGGGATATGGCTGCCATGGAGAGGAGAGAGCAGAGGATGGGGTGCTGCTGGGGCAGGGTGCTGCCCCTGAGGCATGAAATCTCCCAGAGATGCAGAGGTGTGGGGCAGGTGTGCAGGCAGGGGGTGAAGGGGCTGCTGTGGGGTGGGAGCACCTACCACTGGGTGAGAACTGCTTCTGGACACAGCGCCCATGGTTGTCCTCCTGGAAGGGGGGCAGACAGGGTCCACAGGCACCTGACCCCGGCGGGCAGAACTCTCGGCGCTGCAGGGCACAGTCCAGGCTCCGGGGACATGACACTGCTGTGAGGACAGGAGAAAAGAACTCAGGAGGAGGAGAGGGATCAAGCATGCCTACAGGTCTGTCCATAGCCTCTTGGATTGGGATCCAGCTGCCCCAGGATGCTCCTGCTACAGCTCCCAGGAATGGATGGTCTTCACCAGACCCGCCCCTTGGCCCTGCTTTGCCTCCAGAAAGGCACTACTACCTGCAATTAACCACAAGCTTAATGACAGAGGAGTTGGACTTGATGATCTTTATGGGTCCCTTCCAACTCGAGACAGTCTGTGATTCCACGACCTGCACAAGGCAGTTTGCTGCCTCAGGGAGAAGCAGGCAGTGCCCATCCTCCCACAGAGGTCCCCAGCCCCAGGGTTGCCACCATCCCATGGCAGGATATGCTGCAGGACACTCTGAACCCCACAGAGTTGGCAGTGACCAGGGTCTCCCACATCAGCCTGTCCCGAACAGGGACCTGCAATCCAACCAGCACAGACTGATGCGTGTGTGGTGACTGTCAAACCAGAAGTCCCAAATCAACCCCCCACCCAAAGCCTTAGTGGGGCTGTGACAGGTCAGCACTGGCACCAGCAATTAGGATTCCATCCCTTTGGCAGTGCCCAGAGGAAGCAGTGGGAGCCAACCCTTCCCTGCACTGCACCCCAAACCTCTCTCACAGTTTCCTGGAGTGTCTCATGTCCATGTCAGCTCCAAGGTGTCTCCACTCCCTGGGAACAGGCATGAGCCCCCTGTGCTCCACCTCACCCAACCCATCATGCCATGGCAGCGCTATCATGGCTGAAAGCACCCTGGTTCATCACCCCAGCCAGGCTCAGGCCGGTGGGACCTCCTGGGGGGACACAGAGTCCCCATGTCCTGTACAAAGCTGAGTCCTGGACCAGGTAATGATGACAAACTATGTGCAGAGCTGGAGAGAGGAACGATGACCAGACGGGACAGTGACATGCAGGGCCAGGATTCAGGTGTCACCTGCAGTGGGGGGCCGCAGGGACACGCCAGGGTTCTGGCTTCGATGGTGACACTGTTGGTCCTGCCACAGCATGAGCATGACTGTCCCTCCCTCACGGGCCGGCGGCAGTGCAGAACCAGATGCCCCGCAGTACGCCCTGCATTCAGGCTGGGCACAGCTGGGTGGCAGGCAGAGCTGGATGGGGCTGAGAAGCTGGACGCGGGCGCAGCACACAGCCGCCCTACCCGGCCCCTCAGCTTGCCATGAGTGGCCACACCCACAGCATTCCCGCAGGCAGCACCGGGAAGGGAGCAGGGCCAGGCCGGCCGCCCCCAGCCTGGCGATGACTCACGGCGGGAGGCGGCTCCCAGCACCGGCCCACGCGCCCCGAGCCCGCCCTGACAGCCCTCGCCGCCCACACCGGCAACGCGCCTGCCATCTGCCCGTTCCTCCGCTCTGGGGACGGCAACACCAGGGCACAGCCCTGGCACCGACCACTCCACGAGGAGGGGCATCCCAGCAGTGGAGGCTGTCCTGAGCAGCCCCATCCCTGCAGCACACCAGAGCCGAGGCCGGCAGCACCCTGTGCACAGTGGAGAGTCCTGGAACAAGATGGAACCGCCAGGACGGGAATCATGACAGTTCTGCTCCCCCAGCAAGGGCACAGGAAGGATGACACCCCAAAGCCACAAAAGTGGGATATTCCACCCACAGCCACCCCTCCCTCTGTATGGCCGTATTTCACCATTCGAACTGCTCACCAGAGGATGCAACTGCTGCTAACGGACCCCCGCGTGTGCCCAGCCTGCTCCCCACTGCACCCCATGAGGCACTCATCACCTTCCCCTCCTGCCTGGCAGTGTCAAGGGCAGAGCTGTCCTCACTGCAGAGGTTTCTCCTGCAGCAGCTGCAGTTTTAGGGCTGGCTGAACCCCACACCAGACACAGCAACCTGGAAGGGGGTTCACTCGGGGTGTTGGGCAGAGCCCACTGTGCCCATGGGAGCCAGCTTTGCTCCTTGGGGATGGTGTGGGGCTCATATGGGTGGCTGGGGAGCAATTAGTACTTAATGGGAAAATAATCAGGTGTTTAAGCACAGAAATGGGACTTGGCTGCTGGCTGGACCTCCCTTGGGTTACTCTCAAGGCCACTCTGTTTAAAACTCAGGAGCAAGAGGAGGTTGTGGCACTACACAGCCCCAGGCTGGGGACACACCACAGCCCCGGGGTCACTGTGGGGGAACACCAGAGCGCCTCTGCCTGTGCCACAGGCTCATGGAAACACTTTCCCCCAAAACAGGTGCTGCCAAAAGCTGGTGACAGGTGGAGGAAGCCACCCCAGCATGGGTCACTCCACAGTGCCAGACCTTGACAACCCTCAGAGCCACCTTGAGGAGTGGGAGGGGCAACGAGGGCACAGCCCCAAGCCATAGTCTAACAACCATGTAAATAAATAAAGCCTAGGTTGGATCCCAGCAAAGGCTGTTATCTCTGTTTGAGGAACGAGCTGTGCTTGCCCAGCTGTCACCAGCTGCAATTCAGAGCTCCCCATGTGTCCAACAGTCAGTGGATGGTGAGCTGGCATCACAGCTTGGGCACCCTGTGGGCTGAGGGGGCCCATGGGGCTTTGCCACTTTCTGAGCCCACCTCAAAGCACAGCAGTGAGAACCCTGTGCTGGTGGGAGTGGGCACCTCAGTGCCATGCTAGGTGACAGGAACTGAGTGCTGCATGTGCCAGCATCATGAGGGCATCTCCAACCCTGACCACTGCCACTCTGGGGGCTGTCACCCCCCCACAATGCTGCCCCAGCCCTGCACACCCACACATGTCCATGGTGGTAGGTACCATCTGTCCATGCTTAAGCAGGCATGTGGGGGGGTCCAGCTCGCATGTTGGGGTTGGCACTTGGCTCCCCAGTGCTCTGGCCGTGGGTTCACACTCCTGAACACTCACCTGAAGGCAGGTACTGGGACTGGCACTTGGGACCCAATTCCACCCAGTTATGGCTGTGTCACCACCATGCCACTCACCTGAACCAGTGCCAGCATGCCTGCTGCAGTCGCCTGGTCTTGCCTCTGCCCCTGTGGGGCTTCTGTCGAATCTGGGAGAATTTGGGATCCCTCCACCTCAACTATGCCCCCTGCTTGGCATCAGTGCAGCCCAGCATAGCCAGGCCACAGGTGGGATGGTCAGGAGGGACTCAGGCCAGGATCCTGAGGGACAGGGATGCACGGGGAGCATGGACCTGCTGGCAGTACAGTACAGACCACAGGAGTGAGCAGTGACATGGAGTGCGTGGACAGTGCTGGACACAGCACAGCCAGGATGCTGCTTTCCAGATATGGCAGGGGTGTTGGGAGGAGGGGGATGCTCTAGCTGCTGTCACTGCCCTGCCATGGTGCACAGCTTCTGTGCAGGTGGGCAGCAAGCCTAGCCCAGAACAATTGGGGTAACCCCTTAAACTGAGCTTAGGGCTGTGCTGAGCTGCCATTGCTGGAGAGGGTGAGTGGTTCCATGCAGGCAGGATCCCAGGCAGGTGCCAAGCCCAAGGCCAGCAGGTGCACAGGACACCCTGCAGCCAGCACAGACACTGGATGGGCACAAGCTGGGGACACATGTAAATGGAACTGCTGGCAGTCACAGCCTGGGTGAAGCAGGTCTCCACAGTCGTGCTAGAACATACAGGTGAAAAAGAAACAAAAATAAACCCAAGGAGGACATCTGGGTGGTCAGGGAGACACGGACTGCCCTCAGTGCATCACTGTCACAGATAGATAAAAGTGAATGTAAGAAGATAATTAATTAGCGCTGAGCACTGGTGCAAGCATTTACAAACCCTGCACCAGCAACACCAACGTCCAGCCTCCCTCTCTGCTGCTGGCACCAGTGCCAGCAGGATGAGCTGGCAGAGCTCACTGGGCACTGGCTGCACAGCCACATGGGCATGGATCAGCCTGCCCACCAGAGCAGCCTGCTAGGGACCACTGAGGTTCAGCACCACTATGGCAGCATGACATGGTCCCTGGTGGGACATGGGCACTGCGCCAGGGCGTGGGGGTATATTGAGGTGTCTGGGGAACAAGGGTGCAGGTCTCACTCCCATGTTGAGCCCCTGCACACTGGTGCATGAGTGTGGCCAAGGAAAGACTATGGCAAAGGCATGATAGAGTCCCGGCAGCAGCAGGAGCCCCCATGGAGCCTGCAGTGGTGTGGTGTCTGCTAGTTGCACTCCAAGGCCACTCCTCCTCCTCTTCCTTGTCCTCTTCCTCCAGCCAGGTGACGTGGGAGCTGCTGTGGGCCCTGCCTGCAGCCTGCCTGCCTTCCCAGCACTTCCTCTGCCAGCTGGCAGTGTCTGGGGCTCCCTCATCGCTCTGCAAATTGCTCCTGACTCTGAAGGAGTGCTCTGGAGCAGGCTCTGGGCAGGCAGACAGGCAGGCATTGGGCAGGCAGGCTGATGTGATGCCCTCCACTACATTCCAACCCCCAGGGTCTCACTTCCTCCTGCCAACAGCCTCCCTGGGCAAGGGCAGTGCTGCTGTCCCGCAGAAGGCAGGAACAGGGATGCTGAGGTACCCGAATGCCCCAGCTCCACTGCCTGCACCCAGGAAAGTGGCCCCTGAGGTGAGCCAGGTGGTCACAGCACAACTAACAACAGCTGCAGTAACACAGACAATGGCAGGCTGGATGCTTGGGGTACCCCAGCCCTGGCATGGCTCCTTCTGCACACAGTGGCCACAGGTGACACATCCTGACCACAGGTGACACATGGTGACTACAGGACAGACACCATGCTGGTGGCTGAGACCTGGTGGGCTTCCCAACCCAGCTGCATCCCCCTGCCCTGCTGCTTCTTGCATCAGGAAGCAGCCAGTGGGGGACCAGGTTGCACACCCGGAACAATCCCCACTCCTGGGCACAGGTGACGTTACTGCTTGGGCAGCCCCCATGGGAGCCATGCCACTGCCAGCAGCTGGTCATGTCACCACTGTGCTCTGGTCCCTGAAAATGCAGCAGCTGAGCCAGGTTCTCTACAATGCTGACCTCACAAGCTAGGAGTGAGGGGACACTGGCCATGTCACATCACTGCTGGGGACAGAGCATGTGGCATGGCCAGGACCACCAGTCTGGCCCTGCATCCTGCAGCAGTGCTGGTGCATACTGACCCACCAAGGGGGAACAGCTGGACACGTCTGTCTGCTTTGTGCTTCAGCAGATTTGGTCAGGCAGAGGCCACATGCCACCAGCTCCTGTCCCTGAGGCCACTGGGGCTCACATCCTGGCTCCCAACTTCAGCTGGTGGGCACTGGGGTCTGGCTCAGCCAGCAGAGACAATCTCCAGCACAACTTCTGTCATGGCCAAGGGACAGTGTCCAGCAGCCCTGTGCCACAGACTGGGGGACAGGGGAATCTTCACAGGAGCCCCCTGGCAGCATCTTCCCTGCCTGCACAGGAAACACTTTGCTGCACCCTGCTCCCACTAAGGAAATGGTCCCACCAGCTACATCCAGGAAGGATGGGAAATGGCCCCATCAGCACCTATCCCACACCCACCCTGCTGCTGCTGCTTTGGGGCCACCAGCCTGAAGCCCCAGATTACAGGCAGCACAGGCGGTGTGGTGTGCATTCTTCTGCAGCCCTGAGGGCATCACAGTGAGCTTCCAAATTTGTCCTGCTCCAGGTTCAATGTCAAGGGGGCAAGGAAGGGCCAGGAGGGACTGAGCAAGGCTTCTGCAGAGGTGGGGAGATGCCAAACCCTTGGCATCCCCAAGCACATCACCTCCCAACCACCGGTGTTCTCCCTGAGCCTGTCCCTGCTCTAGAGGAGAAGCCACCTACAAGAACCCTGAAATCCCAAGTTGCTCCAGTGATCCCAGGCTGGGGCAGCACCAGGCAGTCTCCATGAGGCTGAGGGAGTGTGATTTTGTGTCATCACTACTCAAATACCCTAAATGGCCAGAAAAATCCCTGTTCCCTGCCCTGGCAGCCTGCCTGCTGTGCAAGAAGAGCTGGAATGGCAGGGCTGTGGGAAGGGGAGATGGCACCTGGATGGATGGATGGATGGATGGAAAAAGCTCCAGAAAACCACAGATCCAGACCCCAGCAGGGACTGAAAGGAACCAGGAGACAGCAGAGGACGTGGCTCTCCTTGCCTGTGGCAGGTCAGAGGGGCACTGAGCCAAGTGAGACCCACTGGTACCTCAGCCCTGACACCTCTGGACACTACCAGCCCCACCTCCAGCCCCACAGGGGCTGTGTTGCATCCAGGATGTGCACCACTACATCCTCACTGTGCCTCCACCGTGCCAGGATGACTCCACCCACAAGTGGCTTCAGATATTCAGGAAAAGAAAAAATACTAAAAAAAGAGCAAAAGGCAAACCAAGTGCCACATGCCATTTCCCTGGGGCTGCTCACCCAAACCTGCCACTGGCTTCACTTTGCTGACTGCACACCTACCCGTACCAGGGACCCTGGGCTGTCCCCAATGCCACCTCATCCCAAAACGCACCTGGCTGTTCTTTGAACCACCCACTTTAGGTCTTTTTTATCAGGTTTTGCTGAAGTAAAATATCAACGGACTTCATACCTGCCCTGAGACTGACTGGGGGAGGGGTGGGGTTCTTTAATTCCCTTTTTATTGGGCAGGTTTGGCACCACACCACAGGTGAAGCAGCTAGTGGCCAGGGCCATGGCGTAGAGCAAGCACTGGCAAGGGGACCCCTTCTTGCATCCCTGCTCTTCGACACCACAATGGTCAGTACAGCATGGTGCTGGACGCTTGCTGTGCTGACATCGCAGGGAACTGGCAGCTCTGGCACCACGGACCCAACCTGAAGCACTGAGCAGTCTGGAGAGAAGGGCTGGGGTCCAGTTCTTTCCTCCTGGCACTCCTGGGCACTGGCCCATCAGCAGGGCAACACCCCAAGGGCACCCACTCGCCCAGTGTGCTGCAGCAGAGTCACAGCCTCAGGTGAGCTCTCTCTGTGGAGCCACTGCTGATGGCGGGGAGGTGGCCCACCCCTCAGCCCAGCACACAAGAAGCTGCCAGGCCAGGGGCCAGCACAGCTCGGCACAGCTTGGCCATCTGCAAGCAGCCACAGGCTTCTAAGTGCTTGCACTGCCAGGCTGGAAATACACGCCCAGAGTGGCAGCACTGCTGTGCCCACCAAGGCTAGATGCTCTTCGGCAAAGCCAAGGCCATCCCACTCACTGCTGTGACCCACGCCACCACCGGAGACATCCTGCAGCCTTTGAGAAAGAGGCACTGGCATGATTTTGCTGATGAAACACCGTTGGAGAGATTGGAGGCGGCTTTGCTCAGAGTGGGGAGTCTGTCTGTCCAGCTCCTCTCATCCACTCCTTCCCCGGCACCAGCCCTGATGCTCTTACTAGCCCATCATCCAGAAACATGTGTCTGGGGACACAACCCATGGGGAGTGATAAGGGCTGACCTTTATGGCTGTTGGAATAGTCATTGGAACAAAAGCCTTTGGAACAACAGCTGGCAAGAGAACCCTGGGCAGGCACCACATGCCAGTGGATGTGCAAGGCTAGAGCAGGCAGAAACACAGGGGCCACAGCTCCCCACCCTGCTGGGGCTGCACCCCAGGCTGTGCCCATGCTGACTCAGCCACTGCCAGCACTAAAGACCTGCAGGATCATCATGACCCTGTGGGGCCCAGCCCAGAAACTGAGAGGCCCCATCAACTCAAATCTGGGGAGCCCCCATGAGTGCAGAAACTGAGGGCCCATGGGAAGCACAGATGCATCCCAGGGGTGCTGGTGAATGCAGTATCCCAGGGCTCCTAAAAAAGGGCTGCAAATGGTGCTGAAAGAGCTGGACCCAGAGATTTTGGCTTTATGCCTCACAGGAAGAGCCAGCTCAGGGAAACCCTCTCCTTCCTAGCCAGGAATGATGGCCACAGGATGGGTCACATTATAGCAGCTCACTGGGGACCGCCCTCTCTCCCGATTTAGTAAGTGGCTGGGAAATAATCCCCAACAGATGCAAGATGATGAAATCCCCGAGGCAGAGCTGCTACTCCTGCACAAGAGAGCTGTGGGCTCCCCAGGAGTGCTCCCCTGCTGACCCCCAGCCAAGCCCAGGAAGCAGCCATAGGTGCTGTGGGTGCATTGGAGAGCTGTGCCTGCCATACCTCCTGCCTCTACCTCCACCACGGTCTCCTTCCTATAGGAAGGGAACAGAGGCCAGGATTCCAGGGGACTCCTCTGCCACGATGAGCCATGGTCCTTGCCAACCCTTAGCTGACGTCACCTCTCATGTCACCCACCTAGAGTGATGGATTCCCACCCGAAGAGCAAATCTCCCCCCACAAAGGCTTTGCTGTCCTCCATCCATGCATGAAGGACCCCAGCTCACGCCACAGTGTGCACAGGTTAAGATGGGCAGCTGCCAGCCTGCAGTGCTCCAGAACAGGATAAGGCAGGGACCTGGACCTGCTCCAGCTATGTTTCCTTCCTCCAATTTAAAACTCACTCCAGGCACTTAACGGCCAGTTTCTTCCCGTTGCAATTCTCATCAGCTCACAAAGTGGCTAATTACAGGCCTCCAGCTGCCGTTTGGAGTGCTGGTCACTCTGTGGCAATAGTGCTGGGTAACACCCAGGCATGGGACGGAGATGCACCAGTGCTGGCAGTGGCTTTGGGGTCAGGCCCTGGGGTTTTGAGGGGCAGCCAGCCTGGAGAGCCACTGCCCCCCTGGGAAGACTCAGAGCTTCCTGTGGAGACCAAGCACCGCAGCACTGTGTTTATGGAATTAATGCAGGGATGAGACTGTACCCTGTGCCCAGGGACCCAGCACCTTGTACCTGAGGTACACCCCATCATACCTCTTGTCCCTAGGCAACCTTATCATCCCTCCTGTCCCTGGGCACCCTCACTACCCACCTTGTCTACAACATCTCCATCACCACATCAACACTCTTGTCCCCAGCAGTCCCCATCAACCTTCCCATTCCCAGTGTCCCTACCATGCTATGATGCCTCCTGTCCCCAGTGTAGCCACACGTCTCTTCTGTCTCCAGCACACCATCCATCCTGTGATCCTTCCTGTTCCCATTGCCTCTGCCACACTGTCACCCCTGATACTCCAAACACCCCTCATATCCCAAACATCCCCATCACCCCTCTACTCCTCAGCACCCACCACCAACTTACCTGTTCTCAGTGTCCTGACCACACTGTCAACTCCCTATCCCCATGCCCCCCTTGGAAGCGCCCATCAGGGCTAAGCCGATTACTTCCCTTAATACCTCCGTGGCCCAGAAGAGACTTTTCAGGCAAAGTCCTGAAAAGCCCCCAACACATCTTCTCTCTGTGCTGTGAGAAGAACCTGGGCACCCCAGTGGACTGGGGGGTCCTTGGGGTGGGGAACTCATCTCCAGAGCTGCCAGGGAAAATGCAGATCCAAAGGACCTGAGCGTACATGTCTCCCTGGCTCCAGGACCACGGTCTACCTGCCACGAACTCCAGCTCTCCCTCCACCAGCACCCACAGGGCATGACTGAGGTGCACATGGGTTTGTCGGTCTCCAGCCAGCTGCAGTGAAAGAGATGAGGGACTTTCACCCCGTCTCTCCCATAAACTCTTCCTTGATGCTGATTCTGCAATTGATTCTGCAATTGCGAACATTGGGAGCCTCTTTCCCCCCATTCTCCCTCCTCAGGCCTGTGGATGAAGACCTGCCCAGGTCCCTGCATTGGGTACTGGTCTGTAGAGCCCCATGGGATGCCTGTGCCACATGTTCCAGCTCCCCCACACCTCACCCCCACAAGAACTCCTTTCCCATGGTGAGAGCCAGCTGAGCAAATATAAACCCTGAGAACAAGGTGGGGACATTATCTCCAAGAATAAAACTGCATGGAAAATTAAACTCAGGAGCAGCAGACAGCTCCCAGGGGAGCAGCACCCCAGCTGCAGCATGGGGCAACACTTGGTCTGAACCAGCATGGCAGAGGACACTCTGACATGCAGCCAGGGGGTGGTTCAAAGGGATGGGGTGACTGAGTGGGACCATTGTCCACCACTGCCACCACTCCCAGGGGGGACTTGGACAACCTTCCCTGTGCCTCAGGAAGGAGCTGGGGCTGCTTCTTGCAGACCAACCTGCAGGATATTAGGGGGCTCAGAGACCACTTCTTGCTCACCCACTGAGTAGAGCCCCAGGGAGCTCAGCACGGCAGCCAGGCCCCTGCAGGCACCACAGGCACAGCACCAGCCCTGCTATCTTGCTCCCAACAGCTGTCCCAGCTTCAGTGGTCAGCATGGGGGTTTCTGGAGCCACTGTGCCACTCGCATCTCCCCAGTGCAGCAATGGCCAAGCAGGCAAAGGAAAAGGCAAGAGATGGACAATCTCACCACAAGCTGAGCCATGGGAACTTCCCAGGGGATGACTCCTGCCTTCCTGTGCCCAGCTAGGGGCCTTGAGCAGTCCTTGTGCCACCACACCTCTGGAGCAGCTGGTATCAACACCAAGCATCTATGCTCCCACCTGCATCCCAGTGGAGCAGCACAAGAAGGAGCAGCAATGTGGAGTTGGCAGGTCACATGTGGCCAAACAGGTCACTTGGACTGGAAAGAACCACTCAGGTTTTGCTGAGTGGTTTCTCTGGATGTTTGGGATGTGAAGTGCTGACTTGTGGCAGTGGGGCCGAGGGGGTTCAGGATTATTAAAAGAAGGGGTTCTAGCCCGTCATCACATTTGTAAAACAATTTTTGTTTATAATAATGATGATGATAACAGATGAAATGTGGCAATCTAATTACTCGAGAAGGGGGGAGAAGTCTAGCTCTCACTCAAGTTCCAGTCAATGAAGTCAGAAAAGGAGGCAAGGCAGGGGCCCTGCCCAAAACCAGGTGCACTGGAAAGAGACATGTGGGGGAAAAAAACAGCTGAGGAGCAGCAAGCAAACCTAAACCACCATGCAGCATCTCGAAAGCACTGCTGCCTTTCCTTCAGCTCAGATCAGGCCCATGCCAAGACAAGGATGTCATTGTGCCATGTTCAGCTGCATCCTGGGAGATGGCATCTGCTGCCGGGGCTCTGGGTCACAATGCTGGACGAGGAAGGTGACAAGGAGGAGGAGATGACAACCCCCATCTGAAAAAGTTTTGATAAAGCCACAGAGGCATGAGGACACACGTATGGTGGTCCAGGACTTTTTTCCCTGCTCTCTCCTTGCCTTTCACAAGCCAGCTTCACCAGGATGCCACAGGCAGGAGTTGCCCCTGGTCCTGCCACCTCCACCTTGCAGTTGTCCCTAGAGAAAGCCAAGCTCTGCCCCATCCACCCAGGGCAATTATAAAGTGGGAAGAAACAGTCAGTGCTTCCTGTGCCCCACTGAGCTCAGTGAGGAAGGCGGTGGGGTCAGGACAGTGGCTCCCTTCCCTGCCCAGCATCCCAGGGATGTTTCTCCAGCCATCCCTAGGAGAAACCCAGCTGGAGCTCCCCACTGCCACATGCTGCACAACCTCAACCTCCTGGCAATGGGATGCTGCCATTGGGACCAGCTCAAAGACACCATCCTCAGCATTTCCTGGGGCAAAGAGGTTAAGCCAAAAATCCCAACTCCCCATGTGCCAAGAGCGTGAGCTATCCCAGTGCCAGAGCAGGTTGCTGCTGCAGAGCCAGGATCCTCATGCTTGCCTCACCTCCAGCAGCACCTGCAGGGCTAGGAAGGGAGGGGAAGGGGAAACCACCTCAGTAGACAGCCCCCAGGCAGAGCCAGCCCACCAGCCTCTCAAGGGACTCCATCCCAGCAGCACTGCCAGGCCAGATGATTCCATGCCAACCTCTTAAATTCAGGAGCAGCAGAGACTATGCCAGATAACTGGTGGCTGCGCTGGAGCTGCCTGGGTCTCCTTGCTGCCATCACAGCCTGCGTCAGCAGTACCCCTGCCTGGGCCACCCCAGCCTTGGCTCTTGGGAAGAGGGGGAGCACAGGAGTATCCCGACCTTCACCTCCAACATCCCAGCATGGAAGTATCCAGATGTTTTGATCCAGTGGGAGATTTAAAAATTCTTGCACTTGCTCACTGACCCTCAGAGCAGGCAGGAACATGGTGAGGCTGCCTGGGCCCTGGCTAACAGCAGGCTGCCTGCCCGGCATCTGCCCCACCGGGAGCCAGCATAGGGAAACAATATCGGATCCGCAAACAATGCCGGGAGCCAAGAGGCCCTTCCCAGCTCCTGTGCCAGCGAGGCGGAAAGCACATGCTTGAGACAGGCTGTATCATAGGCTGGGACACCACACCTCCCCAGTGTGGGCAGTGGTGTGGGCAGTGCTGGGCAGCCCCAGCCTTCCCCGCAGGCAGCAATGTTCAGGGCTGGTTGGGGTTTTCGGGGTGGTGTTTATGCCCATCACAGCCCTGCACACCCCAGCAGTGGGCACAGAGCGAGGGGACATGGAGCATGTCCAGTGCCAGACCACCCGGGGAGGCAAAATGCCCTAACTCAAAGCCTGAAACTCAAACAAATTAAACCTGAATGCCTCAAAACAACCCTTCAGCAGAAAAGCAGGGCAACTGAGGGTGGTGCTGTGGGGAGGGAGTGAAGGCCACCCATTCCTTCTGCCCCAGCAGAGAGCAGAAATGTCACCGTCACTGGTGCAGCCCCGCGGGGCGATGCTGCAGCCGCTCCCAGGGCAATGAGGCAGGTGGGCAAACAGGCCTCCCTCCTGCACAGCCTCCCCAGTGGCTCCTCTGGATGGCTCAGTCACAGCAGCACCTTTATTCGGTTTTTTATTTTGTTTTGATGGGGGGTTTGTGTTTTTTTAGCTTTTTTCCTGCTAATAAAGGTGCTTCCTGTGGGCCACTCCCATGACTCCATGCTGTCTCCCCACTCCAGGATCCACATCTATGGTTCCCTCCTGCCCCACCCCCCTACACCTCTGGGTCTCTCCAGTCCCCCCAACCAGCCGCTGGGGACCAGCCCTGCGCTGGTGCCAGCCGCCCGAAGCAGCGGGCAGGGGGGTGACGGTGCGGCGCTGCCCGTCCCCGGGGCTGTGTGACAGACCCCAGAAGGGCTACGTGGGGGGGCATTTCCCACCGTGCTTCCATCCAGGAACATGAGCACCCATGCGTGCTGATCCCTCGTGGGGATGATGGGGAGGAGGGGAAAGAACCGCACCAGGTTCGTCGTGGGAAGGAACACGAGCATTCACGGGGGCAGCGAGAGGACATGGACGCGGCTTGCGGGGGGAACGAAGAAGCACTCACCGGAATGGACGAGGAGCAAACGGCAGGATCCGAGGGCGGCGAGCAGCAGAAGCAGCGCTCCGCGGCGGGCGGCAGCGCCCCGGGCCGCCACCATGGTCCACGGACACGGACACGGACACGGACACGGACACGGACACGGACACGCGCGGGCGGGCGCGGGGCCGCGGCGGCTGCGGCGGCGGCAGGGGGCGGGGCCAGGGAAGGGACGGGGCCAGGCTCCGCGGTTGGGCCACGCCCCCAGAAAGCCCCGCCCCCTCCAGGAGCACGGCCGCTGGACCACTCCGGCATCACTGATCCCAACGATGCTCCGAGGGTTGGAGCACCCAGGGAGACCTGAGAGTCCCTTCCAGTGCCCAAAGGAGCTTCAAGAGAGCTGGAGAGGGACTTGTGAAGGGCCTAGAAGGACAGGACAAGGGAGAATGCCTGGGAGCCTGCCAGAGGACAGGGTTAGATGGGATATTGGGAAGGAATTTCTGGCTGTGAGTGTGGTGAGACACTGGCACAGGCTGCCCAGAGAAACTGTGACTGCCCCATTCCTCTAAGTGTTTAAGACCAGGTTGGATAGGGGTCTGAGCACACTGGTCTTAGTGGAAGGTGACCCGCCCCATGGCAGGGGATTGGACTAAGTGACCATGAAATGTCCCTTCCAACCCAGGCAGTCTGTGATACTTTTCTGAGGGGTCTGCTTTTTCCCCCAGTCCCACAGGAATGGCATAGATGGGGGATGAGGGGCTGGGAAATCCCACCTGTGCATCATGTTGCTGCTGGGATAATGGTCAGTCTGGTGACAGAAAGTGTCACATCCCTGCCTCCTCCACAGCTGTAGCACCTGGCTGTGAGTGCTGAGTTTGTCAGACCTCAGCTGCAGCCACTGGCCCTGAATAGAGCCGTGCATGACCAAACCACTCCCTCACTTCCCCGTCAGAGAAACCTCCCATGGTCACTACAGGGTGAGCTCCCTTGCAAAACCTCTTCCCATATTCTGGATTAGTTTCACATCTGTAGGGTTTATTTTCCAGCCCCTATATCCCCTTCAGAGCATGAATGTCCCATCTGGCTGCAGGACAGTGGGTGCTTGGTGGAGACCTGCCTCTACAACTGCCAGCCCCAGGGTTGCCACAGGGACACCCCAGTCATGCGAATAGCCATGTCCAGCAGGGACACCAGGTTGTCATTCCCAGTGTCCCTGTGTACGGCAGAGCTCCCAGGTTGACCAAGGTTTTCATCCCCTGGAGTCAGGGGATGCCAAGACAGACAGCTCTGCAAAATCCTGGTATCTGATCTCTGTCCCCGTGCTCCAGGTACAGACCTGAGGCCTTGGCACAAACACAGTGACCTGATGCTAGATGGGACCTGCTGTCCAGGATCCCGCTGACTGACATGTGCTGCCTGATTCTTGGTGGAGGGATTCCTACAGCCACTGCCGTGCTGTGTGGCTGGGCTCAACCCCAGCCAACATGCTCGCAGCAGGAGCCCTGTTAGAGCATCAGTGGTGCCCTGGCAGGCTGTCAGCCTGCTCTGAGTCTGTCCAAGAAACACAGAGAGCAAGCCGTCGAAGTGTGGCATGCTGGGACACCAGGCTTAGCTCTGGCAGGAATTGCCACCTCTCTGTAGTTCCTGGTGCCACCATGGCTGAGCAGGAAAGTGCTGGTAGAGTTGGGTGACAGCATGGCATGGGGCCAGCTGTGTCATCAGCCCCCAGCAGAATAGTTATCTCTTAAATTTTCTTTATTTCTTGATTTGCTTGGCCCTTTACTCCTGTGAAAGGGCCTGCAAAATAAAATACCAGTCTGGGATTTTACTTCCCGAAGAAAAACCCTGCTGTTGTCGTTTAGGTATGGCACTTAGTGCGCCCTTACACAATGAGACTCTTCCAAACCAAATGCTGCTCACTTGCTCCTTCCCCCTTCCTCTTCCTGTTCCTGTGTCAGGGATGGACTTGAGAACTGGAGACACAAAATGAGGAAAATTACAGGTTGAGATAAGAATTTACTGAAAACAGCAGTGAGATAAGAAACCAACTAGTTACAGCAACAATAACAAAAGTGTACAAAAAAAAGAAAGGGTGATTTACATGCAAAATGCTCACAGAGCCCGATTCAATGTGATGCATTGTGACCACAGCTGGCAGCACCCCACCTCAGCCACACTGTCACCCTTGCTCCTGCCTGGAAACCACTCTTCTTCTCAGGAGTGAGAGAGTGCCTTTTCCCACCCCAGCCATAATGTGAGATGGTATCCAATAACACAATGTCTTGGCTACACCCCCTCCCACTGATCTGGGCCAGAACAAGGACACATGCATTTTCTTTGCTTCCTAAATTTGCTGGAGCTCTGTGCTCATTAATTGCTTCTCAATTTTAACATGCACCCCTGGGAGCAGCAATCCCACCAGATGATGATGCCGGGAGAAGTGTGGCAAGTGCTGTTCTAGGGCCAGTAACTGTATCTTCTATCTGCTGCCCTTTGCCCTGTGGGGTTAAAGGGATGGATACTGAACCAAACCAAAGGGTCACCGGGACACATTGGTCCCATTCTGAACAAGTCAAGATCTTCTTCTGCCCTGATTTATCCCTGTCACCAAGTGATGGAGAGGACAGCCTCAGCCGATGGGCCAAGTCCTTGCTAGGTCCTGTCCCCCTGTGCCACCAGACCCAGCACCTCCAGCTGCTCCCAGGGGAATGGTGCTCCCGGCTATGAGTGCCCGGCATGAAGTGCCGTTGCATGAGGTGCCTTTGGGGCAGGGTCAGGCTGGGGTCCTCACTCATGGGGTTGGGGGAGGTCCCTGGTGCCTGTTGTGGGTTTCTGTGGCTAGTATTTTGATAAGGGGAAGGGTGGCTTCTGTTAGAAGCTGCTAGAAATTTCCCCTATCCTATGGAGTCAATGATAGTTGAGTACAGGAGGGACTTCCTGCTTTTGAATCATAGCATCACCTCTAGTTGAGAACATATTTAAGAATTGAGAGTTCTTGCACAGTTGACAATTGCAGCCATGGATTAGCAAGACAGACATCAAGGAGAAGGAGAAGGAGGAGAAGGAGAAGGAGAAGGAGAAAAGGAGAAGGAGAAGGAGAAAGAAGGAGAAGGAGAAGGAGAAGGAGAAGGAGAAGGAGAAGGAGAAGGAGAAGGAGAAGGAGAAGGAGAAGGAGAAGGAGAAGGAGAAGGAGAAGGAGAAGGAGAAGGAGAAGGAGAAGGAGAAGGAGAAGGAGAAGGAGAAGGAGAAGGAGAAGGAGAAGGAGAAGGAGAAGGAGAAGGAGAAGGAGAAGGAGAAGGAGAAGGAGAAGGAGAAGGAGAAGGAGAAGGAGAAGGAGAAGGAGAAGGAGAAGGAGAAGGAGAAGGAGAAGGAGAAGGAGAAGGAGAAGGAGAAGGAGAAGGAGAAGGAGAAGGAGAAGGAGAAGGAGAAGGAGAAGGAGAAGGAGAAGGAGAAGGAGAAGGAGAAGGAGAAGGAGAAGGAGAAGGAGAAGGAGAAGGAGAAGGAGAAGGAGAAGGAGAAGGAGAAGGAGAAGGAGAAGGAGAAGGAGAAGGAGAAGGAGAAGGAGAAGGAGAAGGAGAAGGAGAAGGAGAAGGAGAAGGAGAAGGAGAAGGAGAAGGAGAAGGAGAAGGAGAAGGAGAAGGAGAAGGAGAAGGAGAAGGAGAAGGAGAAGGAGAAGGAGAAGGAGAAGGAGAAGGAGAAGGAGAAGGAGAAGGAGAAGGAGAAGGAGAAGGAGAAGGAGAAGGAGAAGGAGAAGGAGAAGGAGAAGGAGAAGGAGAAGGAGAAGGAGAAGGAGGGACTCCCCAGGAGCAGGGGAAGGACTCAAAGCTATGATCCCCTGTAGCCTGTGGTGCAGACCATGGTGATACGAGCCATCCCCTCAAAGCCCATGGGAGGCCATCAGGGTGCAAGGACCCCCATGCCAGAGCAGGAGGATGCATGAAAAAGGCTGTTACCTCTTGGGAGGCCCAGGATGGAGCAAAGTCCTACAAGAGACTTGTGGCCGTGACCCGTGGAAAGAGAAACTCATGCTGGAGCAGGTACAGCTTATCCTAAAAGACTGGACTCAATGGAGTTGACCCATGGGACAGCAGAGGACTGTCTCCCATGGGAGGGATCCCACGGAAAGCAGGGGAAGGACTTAGAGCTATGATCCCCTGTAGCCATGGTGAAGACCATGGTAAAACAGGCTGTCCCCCTGAAGCCCATGGACAGATCCACGGGACAGCAGATTTAGAACTGCTGCCCAAAGGGTCTTGGACTTTTTTGTCTGCAAGTGGCTGAAAGCAACAACTGACTGCAAACCTTCCATTCTCTGTCCCCCACACTGCTGAGGGAAGGAAGGAGAGCATGGAAGGAGGGAGGAGTGGTTGGAAAAGTGTTTCCAAGACTGTTTTATTTCTTACTTTTAGTTCTTAGCTTGTTAGTAACAAATTTAAGCATTATTCTGAGTCTGTTTTGCCTGTGAAATAATCAGATCTTCTCCTGGACCTTATCTCTACTCATAAATTCTTAGCTGGCTGGTTATTTTTCCTTTCCCTCTGGAAGAGGGAGGAGGTCCTAAAGCGGTTTGGGTGGACACTAGGCATTCAGCCAGGGTCAAAAGGCCACAGTGCCACAGACAATCTGGCCTATGCACCCTCCATGGGACAGTTGGTGCTCCTGCCCCATCACAGGCTCTCCAGAACCCTGGAGCTGCTGTGGCTTCCACCTCTGACTGTTGGGGCAGGGGTTGGGTCTGGTGATGGTGAAGACCATAGAGACCACCTCTATTGATCTGAGCCTTAAGTTCACATCATGGCTGTGGCCAGGAGCAACTGTAAGCCCCCTATGGGAAATGGCTAGGACCCAGTGATAGGAGTGCAGAGGCAAAGCCACCAAGCACTGGCCTTGAGTGTGGGGACCCTGAGCAGGGGCATCGGGGAGACGTGTCTGTGGGGAAGGCAGGAGGGGATGGGGTTGCAACAACTTCCCCATCTGTATGTCAAGTCTGCATCCACCTGGCAGAGCAAGAGCAGTGGCAAGTAACTTGGGGGCCTCCGGGGTATGTCCATGAGAGTCTGTGAGTTCTGGTGAGGTGCATGGGACACCCCACCCCCATGATGCCTTCCTGAAGAGGGGATGTATGAGAGCCTGAATCACTTCTGTGAGGACCTCAGCACTCCCCAGCACTGCACTCAGCCAAGGGGCAGGGTCACCGTTTCTTCATCTGGTACCAAGAGGTGGCTAGGGAGGCGGAGGGGGCCACAGGAGCCCCAATCACAGTAAGGCTGGGGCTGAGTTGGATCCTCCACCACTGACCCATCAGGAACAAGTAGAACTGACAGCAAAGTGGGAGCCAGAGTGGGACCTGCTGAGGCCATGCTGTCACGCCCTTCAGGGCTTGCACAATCCCACTGGATGAAAACCTGGGAAACCTGGGCCTTGTTTTGGTGAGAGGTTCAACTACAGATCTCCAGAGGTATCTTCCAGCCTCAGTTATCCTGGGATGCCTTAGTCCCATTCCCCCTCTCTGGAGCAGTTCCTGCTGCTTCCATAAGCCCAGTCCTAGCTGGCAAGGGACTATCTCTTGCAGATGGCTGCTAGTTCCTAACTTTCCAGAACGCAGCTAAGACCACATGTCTTCCTAATGCTGAGTTTCAGATCTTAGAATTTCCTTGGTGAAAGGAAAAAAATTAAGAAGTGACTTTTCTGGCCATTATCCAATGCTCAGCCCCTCCTCAGAGTGATACTTGGGGCTGCTTTTGGGCTGCCATGCCAGGAGTCCCTGTGCCGACGACTCATCAGACTTGTGCTCCAGACCTTTCCCCAGCTCCAGTGCCCATCTCTGGACATGTTTCAGCACCTTAAAGTCTTTCTGGGAGTGACGAGAAGTATAGAGTGAACAGTCACTGCCCTGGTCCTGGTTCACTTCAGTTTCACTCCAGTGTATTTCTGCAATATGGCTGCAACCTGAGCAAATGCTCCCAAACCTCCTCTTCCCATGGGAATGGCACTGGGAGCACTTTGGTCAGACATGCAGATATGCCGGAGCACCTAGCACACTGAACACCCCCAGGAACAGTGGGAGGTACTGTCTGGAAGCTCTTATCCTACAGGCAGGCATTGATGGACGGTCTGCCTCCCACACCCCTCCTCTCCCTGCCATCACTGCAGGCACGGAGGAGGGTGCTGAGGCTGGCATGGTCCATAATGACCAGGACATAGCTGGTGAGGTCTGTCTCTGCAGGAGAAAGTGGTGGGATGTTTCACCCCTTGTGAAACATCATGTTTCAAACTTGTGGTTTGGGGAAGGGATAAGCTCTGGGATTTCTCCAGGATGTAGCTGAGCTTCCTCATCTTGACGCTTCTCGTCCTCTGGCAGCTCATGGAACATCAGGCACTGCATGGCTGCACATACCTTCTCATGCCTGTCCTGCCTGCATGAGCCTCAGCCTGCACCCCTCCTCTGTACCCCTGCATCCCAACCCTCTCACCCTACACATGCCCTCCCTTTACACCACCCATACCCAGCATCTGTTCCATGACCCCATGTCCCCTAAACCCATGTACCCAGCACCTCTCTGATGTACCCTTTTCACATGTCTTAGCCCTCTGCATCACCTCATGCACCCCCACACCTCCTGTTCATCTCTGGTCCACCCTCACTGAGTCCTTGATGTGGTGCTATTCCAAACATGCCTGTCCTGCTGCCATGTCCTCCTCTCTGCCTCCCTGCCACACCCCCAAGCCTGGCTCCCCACCCATCCCTACCACCTTCATGCTGGCATGGCATGGGATCTCCTCTTCACACCAGCCTTGTCCCCAGAACCACCCATGTCTCTCCCTTGGCTGCAAGACACAGTCACTTCCAGCCCCCCGACAGAGATGTCTCTCTTTGTTTATAAGTTACAGATTATAGATTATAAAACACACACATGAATAGAGATTTTAAAAGGACAAGATAAAAATTAAATAAACACTGATTTAAAAATTTTATTTTATTTATTTTATTCCTTAATGGTACCAAATATACTTTCTTCCTGCATCCAAATGGGTTGTCCTGTGTACCCCCAGGGTGCATGCAGCCCTCTTTGGAGACTGCTGCTCTGAAGAAAGTGGGAGTCTCTCCTGACTGATAGCAGGGATTTATGGTTCTTTAATCCCTGGTGATGCTGCTGGTCCTTTCAGCGAGTTTTGTTGGTCTATATCATGGCGTGGTCTTGCCCATCAGTGTCTCAAGCTGGTGAAGGCTAAGCACAGACAGCCTTGGAACTCATGGTGCCCAACCCTTCCCTGCCACAGGGATTCTCCATCCTCTCTTTCTGCTCATGACCTCCAGAGGTGTATTCCTGGCCAAATACTAAACCAGCTCTCCTGGCAGGAGCATCATGAATTCTCAGATTTCCCTGGCAGTAAGAGAGCAGAGGGATGACAGGTTACTCCAGTTCACCCCTGCCCTGGGAGCCATGGGTGGGAAGGGATGGGAAATACCCATTTTATTTCCAAAGAAGCTGATGATTTTGAAGATGTCCTACAATCTGGGTTCCTCAACCATTCCTGCCTTGTCTGTGTGCTCTGGAAGGATGTGGTGCAGCCTCACCTGAACGGAGAAAGCATGTTGGGTTCCCACTGGGAAATCATGGCTCCATCAGTCACAGGAAACTCATTCCCATAATTTCTGCTCAGTAGGAGTCTTACAGAGTTTTGCTTGTAAAGCAATCCCAACCCAGCACTGGGCTGAGGTCTGGGGAGAACAGGTTTCACTGTGCTTGTGGCTGGGTCTCCCTGCACACACTGAACAGGGCTCACAACATCTTTTCCCACCACTTTATTTANTTAACTTTTTTTTCTTGTCGTTTGGGAAGGGGGAAGATTTTATCATAAACTGTTGGGGTTTGGTTTTGTTTTTGTTTTTTCCTGGAGATACATATAAATGTATTGTGATTGAGAACTGTTATCCTTTTCCATATATATATATATTTCCTAATTAAAGTTTTGGTTTTTTCCTAAATTTAAAGAGAGAAGTATTATTTTTTTTTTCTGGTCAACATTGATATCTTAGTCCTCCCTTTGAACTAAGACACCACCATGTACCACTCTGTCAGCTCCATGTGCTGGGAGCCCCTGAACCCTCTCTGAAAGCATGTCAGGAACCAGATCCATCTGCTTTCCCACCTGCACTCCTCCTTCATCTCCACCATTTATGTCAAAGCAGATCCCAGGATTAATTTTGGTTCCAAAAACTATAAAGATTAGTCCACTGACAATGGTTTTCCTACTTATACATATTTTATTGCATTAAGGGAAAGACATCCGGCTCTGCAGTGTCTGCAAGTTGAACCCAGAAGAGATTATCCAGCACTTACCAGGACTGCAAACAGCTGAGCATTACTGCAGTGCTTTGCAGTGTTTCACCTCAAAAACAGCTGTGCTTGGGAATAAAAGCTCTTTCCACGGAGCCTGACAAAGCCCTTGTGCAGATAAATAACTAAAAGAAAAAGGCTTACCAAGGGCACTGGCACACTGACTGCAATTTATGGACAGCCAGCACAGCTTACCCATTGGGGCAGTTATCTATTTCTTAGTCCTAGTCTATTCTGGAGGACACTGCATGCCACTCTTCTGCCCCCCTTCTGAGACAGTGAAGAGCTATGCAGTGGAAGGATGGTGCCCAGCTCTTGGAATGGGATGAGACCCAGCTCACCTCTCTGGGGCCACACCTGTGGAGCTGGGTTCTCTGGAGCTGGCACTGCTAGTCTGAGTCAGCAGTGTGGGGGCTTTCAGTCACAGAGGGAGATGATGCTGTGAATTAGGGACTCAGCCCTCAGGTCCTCATAGGCAATAACAGATCTGAGTGCTGCGTGTGCTGGTGAGGGGAAGCAAGAAGTTGTCAGCTGTACCCTCACTGGCACTGCCTGGCCAGGAGCTCCAGGCCCTTCTTACGTCTTTGGTCACTGAGAGCCTTGTCGCTGTTGTGGGGAGCGTGGGGGTCACTCAGCGGCAATGCCAGCACCCTCAGTGGACATCTGTAAGACACCCTGGCACAGAGCTCTCCTGATGGCCCTGTCAAAAGGTAAATAAAAGACA
>VWZF01005494.1:0-28984 GCA_013396755.1 Sclerurus mexicanus | reverse complement strand
CTGTGGCTTCTAGTGCACCTTATCACCTGCCATTTCATCCCTCATCTGTCACTACAGGGCTTTGCAATTGTGGGAGAAACCCTATAGCCTGCGCAATGGATTTTTTAGGTTAGGCGCAGCGTGCACAGAACAGGCCCCACCCTTTAGTCCTAATGTTCATCTGCCAAGGCCAAGTGAGCTTGGACAGTGACTGCGAAGTTCTGAGGATATAGGTTTGGTTTGAGTATCCTTCTCTAAGATGTATGGCCTTACAGGGCTAAGTGAGCTCCATCTGCCCGGGTTTGAAGTTAGACTTGTCCTTCTCCTAGGATGATTGCCGGGGGGCTAGCGAGCCCATCCTGCCTGTGGACACACTTTGTCTGATCCTTCAGTTGAGACTTGACTAGCATGGGAGACCCTACTGGAGGCATGTACCACTGCCAGCACAGCTTGCAACCTCATAAGGGCATGCAAGCTTCTCCCCCGCAACAAGGGGGTGTCCATGGTGAAGAATGAGACAATTAAGATGTAATTATATATATCCTGTGGACATCCTGCCTGTATGAACTCATAATCACTTACTGGTATTTCCTTGATTTTGACAACTCCTTCAGTTCAAACATTCCCAAGCAACATTTTAGTCATCATATCAGACACAAGGCTAAGTTCATTCCTTAATTACATTTACTCTAATTAATTTAAATTGATTTTTGTGGCATTGGTTTGTATTGTGCTGAAATACCATTAATATCCAAAAGTTGTACTAAAGAATTTAGTGTTGAGTTTGTTACACACCTGGCAGCATCATGAATCTCCCTGAATTATTGTAACACCCATCTTGCTAAGTCATGGTTTAGACAACTTTCTCTGCCCCCTTCAAGTAAGTGTTATTTTCACAGTAATGCATGACTTCAAAACAACAGCAAAGGGCACAGTGTTTTCCTGGCATTTATTGTAAAGGTGAAGTTGGTAAGTTTGAAATGCCACAAAGTAAACACAGATACTGGGCTCAACATATAATGAAGCCTACACATCCCAAACAAACAAAGGTAACATCAACTGGGTGCTTGAGCTGGATAAAAACTCAAACTATGTTTCTTCAGTACTTGCTTTAGACAGCACTGCTTTCCCATGATCATAGAACTCACTTTATTTTGATTCAGTATTCACATGTAAAGAACATTTGTTAATAGCCCATTTTAATGCACAGTGAAATGTGTGAGCTCAACACAACTGAAGACTTAGAGCCGATTTGACAGTATCAAGTGCATGCATTCAAAAGGCAACTTCAAAACTGAGCGATTGTTTTAAGTGGTTTAAACCTATCCTCTAAGTCAACTTTGTTGCTAAAAAGCTGCAGAGGTTTAAAATAAAAATAACACAAGCTTAGCCTGTTTGCAATTCCTAGTCAAAGAGCTTGTTCATCTTTAATCTTAACTCTTTATCTCCAGAACCTTGAATAGGGGAAAAAGACAGAGACTATACCAGAATCCTTTGCTCTATCATCAGATACAGGGGAATTAGAAAATAACGCTCTGCTCATTTGCCAATAGCCTTTGCAAGTCACCTAATTAGATGATTAAGTCATTAAAGGGATATGTGCATCTGAAAAGCCTCTAGTCAGCCTCTGAAATCAGAGGAGATAAAGACAAGACTCATTTCTTTTTTTCTTTTACACTCAAAAGGTAATTAATTCATTTAACTCCACCTAGCAGTGCTTTTCTGTAGTAAAAAGGAGAGACTGAAGCAGGATAGCTTTTCAGAAACACTCTTTGAACACCAGAATGACAAATGCCTCTTTCTTTTGCATGCCACATGAAGAAAGAGGTTAGGCTTAGCCCTCAGTGGTCAAAATTATTTAGACAAGAGATCAGTAGCAGTGTGCGCAATGCTGACTTTGGTATTTGGGATGTTACTACCTGCTAATTTGACTTTGTTGCAGCTCAGTACAAAGTGTCCCTCCAGAGCAGCATCTAAGGTCGGTAAATAAAATTCTGGAAAGAAAATTATTTAGCATCATTCACCTCCTCCTAAACAGGCTTCACAGAATCAATCTTGGATACGTGTCACTTGCAGGATAGGGGATGATTTTCAAACAGTAAGAATGATGAGCTGTGATTTTCAGGCTTTTACTGGAAAACTGAAAGTAGCGTGTTGGAAATGACACAAAAACACGTGCTACCCTAGCAACTAAAGAAAGCTCCACTGCCAAATACACTGTGAAAAAAAAAAACCAAAAACTATTGTTCCAACACTCAGAATTGTTAAGATCTCCATTGTGTAAAGTTTGAGGCTTAATTTCTGTTAACACTACAAAGAAATAAAGGAAAGGTCAGTACCAAGAAATAGAGCTCAAGAAAACCTTAATCCATGATGCTGTTATGAGCTTGTCAGATCACAGAGCACCACCCATGTTGCGATAGCCCAACCTCATCACTTCAGCTATGGGAGAAGATATGAACACAGGTGACAGTGGATAGAGGCCCAACACTTTGCTTTGCAATTCACCTCTCTAGAATTAAATTGGTGAATGAGGTACAGAAAGAAAAATTTATCCTATGAGCCTAGAACAAGAAACTTTTCCCCTCTACTTCACTACTCTAAAATTTTTTCTGGGTTGGACTACAGAAGTCACAGCAACTCTATACAGCAAAAGGCAACATCAAACATGGAAATATTATTTTAATTAACTGCCATTGTTATTCTAAAGTCTGACATCTCTATGTCAAAATAATCTCCAGTTTTGAGCCATATTTGGAGTAAAATCTTATGTACTTCCACAGTTTTTTTACTTGCAGTACTGTGAGTTAAATTAGAACATTATATGATTTCCACAAAAATTTTTTGAGACAGTTCAGAGTTGATCAGTTCCCTGTTATTCTCCTGTATGTAAACCTTATAGTGATTTAGTCCAGTACCAAGTGCAAGGAAAGACAGAGAAATCACTCTGAAAGGTTTAGTACACATTTCAGTGCACATTTTAATAACACGTTTTGACTGAAATTGTCAGTGACATGTAACAGAAAAAACCTGATGTATGGACAGACAACATTTTCCAGTTTTGTGATGAGATTATGGTGATGTGCCTGCATATATGCACACTTTCTTGGGAGGGAGGGTGAAATAAATTAGTCAAAATCTTTATGAAATACTATAGATCCTTAAAAATCTATGAATTGTCAAAGGAGTCCAAATATTTCATTTAAGAGTCAATTGGCACCTTGATATCAAATAGATATACTGCCAGGATATGTTCCTTTAGGCAAAATGATTATCAGTCATCCTTAGTTGACAGCAATTTAATAATAATACCAACATGAATTATTAATTTCTAACAATACTACAAATACATTGAAAATTTCTTGTCAACCCTTGCCTAGAAGGCAATAAATGAAAGTTCCCCCATATAAACTGAAATATAGTTCTTAAGCCATTGTTTTTCTCTGGAAAATGCAAATAGATGAAAGACCATTAACTTAGCAAATGTTCTTTATTTTATTAATTCTTCAATAGTTTGTGCTCACTTAAATCCTTTCAATAACTTTGTTTCTTTCCTTGTTTTTTGTAGTATCTATATTTGATATGCACAAAAGGAAATACCTATTTCTCACCTCTTATGATGAGGCAGGAGTTCTTTTTGTCCCACACTAGTTAGTGGGACTCTGTATTATAAAATAATTTTCAATTCAAATATAAAAAGGGCAGTGATCAACTGGCAAAGAAACATGTGACTTGAGGATGTCCTGGCCTAACAATTTTCTAACTTCTAAAACTAGTTTGGTTTTTTTTGTTATTTATTTATTTTCTTTAAAAATGTAACTTGTACAGTAATGACCAGATAAAAATATGAAGTATATCAAAAGGTGATGCAAGTTATTTTAATGGTAAGACCCTTAACAGGCAAACCATAATCTATATATAAGTCCATTACAATATGAGAAATCAGAAAAAAAATAGCAACAGAAATAGCTTTTAACTACCAAAGCCATTCTTTTGAATTCTAATTTGATATATGGACGTTATTTCTCTCATTATAGAAAAAAAAATACATTATTTCATGCTCAGTATCCTTTGCAGGAAAGGGAAGCAAAGCTGAAAAACCTTAGGCTACAAACTGAGCCTCAAGCAAAAAAAAAAAACCTGCCACTGTCTTGCCTGAGTGGCCCTTGAGAAATCTATGAATAAACATTTTTTTTCTTACCACACACAATAATTCCTCCTTCCCTATTGCAATTTGCATTACATACGTTTGACTTAAGGCAATAACAACTGTACCAGGAAAAGAAACACATTTCAAAGGACATCTAGATAGCAAACTCTTGATGGTCAAAATTCTTCAGACAAAGCGTAACTTGCAAATGTAATGAGTGCCATACCATAAGGCAAGCTTTCTTAAGCTATTAGTTGAAGCAATGATATTTCGTATCTTGGTATAAATTTCTAGAGGCTAACATTCCAACTGTAGTGAAAAATTATTTTTGTCAGGATACCATAGCATATTTAGGCATTCTAACCTATTGATGAAACGTTCTTATTTGTAAACATGTAATGCAATAGTTTATATGCCAGATATATGGTTTCTCCATAAATTAATTGTTAAACAAAATGTAAGTATATGTAATAGAATGAAAGAAAGGAGTGTAAGGGAAACACAGAAAAAGTTGTAACAATAGTTGTTGTAAAATAGTTACATAGAAAATATATGATATGCCGTCAGTAATTAACAGGTAGAAAATAGGTCAAGATTAGGAAAACAAGACAACCAGCAGGGCAGGATAATTTTGGATGGCAGCTAATTCACCAGGGAGTACTTCAGGAAGTAACAAACAAATCTGTATAGACAAGACAACTAAAACCCACTTTTAGGGCTCAGGTAAAGACTTATTTAGTGTATGTGTACATTCAGTGTAATAAATAAATAAGCATTGCAGAGCTAGCATTCAAAATCTCTGTTATCACAAATTTCCTTCTTCCTTTCCTATCTTTGGTCAGCCTACCATTTCTAAAACCTTCTTAAAGCATTAGGAGGTTTCTGTTTCCCTTTTTTCAGCCTGTTTTTTCTTTCTTCCTTATTTTTGCAGCTGCTTCATTCATACTGCCTATACACTAAGGGCTCCCCCTGTACCCAAATTCACACAATGCAGTTGGGTAGAGAAAGAGCGTATGCAGGACCTGAAAGAGGATTTTTTCAGTCTGGCCAATATTAGGTTTTAATGTTTGTTGCCTAAAGTTGTTTTGCCAGTGCAAAACCATCAAAATACGACCAAAATTGCAATCTTCCTGGCTGGCATAGGTCATGAAAGCAAGTTTGATGTAAGTAAACTTTAAGTACCACAGTCGAGCTAAACAGCAAAGCTTAACAACATTTTCCAATGCAAAAATTTACCGCATTTTGTTCCCATATGACCTTCCACAGAGTCAGTACTAGACAAGTTCCAGGTCATGTTGTGCAGAAATTTAAGATGTTAGTACCCCACCGGTCTGTTCTTCCCTAAAAACAAAGTCAGCAAAAGGGGAAAGTTGACTAAGTTTGGCTGCTTAACATTAACCCACTGCCACTGGTGAGGTAAGCCCTTAGATTTCTTGCTGGTGCAGCTGAGGTGCAGACACACGTTCCCATTTTGTAGTGGAGACAGTAACTTCCCAGATGGAGAAGTCAGCTACAAATTCAAAATTGAGGCCCTTAAAATCATTACAGGTCTTCTTTCATTGCCATAACAGAAATCCTCAAGTTAACAAAGTGGTCTTGAAATTTTCAGACTGCATATCATCTTCATAAAAAGGATATCCATTGACTTTCATTATTGTATCATCACTTTGAAGTCAGTTGGATGATTCTCACAAAAGGTCAAATGTGCAGTGACTTACCAGGGTTTATTTTAGGTGTTTAGGCACAATGAAACAGATTTACCAATACCTGCATTCCAAAATGTCACTTTGTTCTTTGGATTGCACAGGATATAATAGTGATAACAAATGGAAAAACACAGGTTGTTTCTATCCCAGGATTTATCTCTGCTCAATTCAACCTTGTTTTGCTCTTCAGACAAAGTGATAAATGTCCAGAACTTTTTTGGAGCACAGTAATGCCATCTCAAACAATCCTCTATCAGACACTGGCATGCCCCGTCTCCTGTATTCTCTCCTGAATTCAGCAGGAGGCTTCCAACATGACAACTGATCTACTAGACATCCTATTGAACAAGCCAGAGCTTTATATTGGATAAGCCACTTTAAAGGTAGCTATGAGAAACCTGCCAGCCATGATCTGCATGCAGATGAAAGTGAATAATGCAACATGCAGCATGCAGCAATATTCTGCCAGTACTGATTCCATCTGCACAACAAATACTCATCATGTTCGCATAGATGGCAACTGAATCAATTATAATCTTTCAAGAAGAGTGAAAACAAAGACCTACGTTTTCAAAGCAAATGTCACCAAAACAGCTAAAAAAGACAAAAGCCAGGCAAAAATACAAATAGAAAAGACCTCTTGATTGCTCTTCTCATTGTAAACTGCATGGTGAGAGTTTTTTCTCCTGTTTGAAGGGTCAGAAACAAAAGTCTAAAGTAAAAACCATGTTTAAGTTTTCGTCTTTGAAAGGATCTACTCTTGGAAAGAAAAGAGCTGATAATATTTCAAGACAGAGGGATCAAACTAACAGTGCCACTCACTATCAGAAAGTAAAATACATTTGAAGCATGTTATTTTCAAACTTTCTTGCCCTAAAGAATAATGAGGTTTCTAGTAAAGCTAGGGAAAGCAAACACACAATAATAAACCCACAGAAATGTCAGGTGACTCCTTTCTGCTGGGGAAAAATAATGCACTAGCCCACATTTACTGCTCTTCCTTTATTTCTGAAAGGAAGTTCCTTCAACATATAGCAGCAGTACAGGCTCTACCATTTAAATACATTCAATAATTGAGACACAGAATAGACATACAAAATACGTATTTAATCTCCATTCTCGGAGAAGAAAACATAGGTACAGAATGCATAAACATCTAAGACCTGCCAAATTAAAACAATGAAATACATCTTGAGTCTCACAATCTTTTCATTATGTAGTATATTAAGTCGTGCTGCAAACTGCTTATTCCAAAGGAAAAAACCCCTATGTTTTATCTCCAAGCTTTCATTCCCACTTACCTACATAGATTAAAACAAGCAAGCAGACACATATGCCAAAACATAATTAAAAAATTAACTCAGTTCACACTTTCCCTGCTCTCAAAGCAGTTTCTGCAGCAGCTGATAGCACTCCCTTTGGCTCATGAAATGAATTAAGGGAGGGTCCAGTTTAGTGGTTATTTGAAGGCCTTGTGACTCACCATGAACATGTTCATCTCAGACCAAAAGAAAATGTATTTTAGTCCTCTATAAGTACTGTTGCTAATTTTATTCAGTGTGGAACTGAAGTTGTTGCTGCTTGAATGAACTATTTATAGGCTGTCAATCAACATTATGGAATTCTAATCTAAGTAAAATACACCAAAATACAGAAGTAATGTTCAGTTATTTTCACCATAATTATGCATAGAGTTTATCAATGAGACAGGGAAGGTATGAATGTCCTTTTCACATTTTAATACAAGGCTGCACAAAGTCAAATTTTCACACTACAATTAGTTATTGATGAAATGTTGCATTGCTGTGAGAAAAAAAAAAAATTAGACAAGTTTGAACTCTTTTCCGCTGAACATCTCCTACCTTTGCAAAGACAATTTCAAGATGTTCAGATACATCAAAAAAATTATACCAAAAATTCAAATAGTTGCTTTCTCAGTTTCAGTGTCTGGAGTCCATCAGACAGGTCATAGCTGTGAATTATACTCTTACAACATGAACATAAAAAGTAAGTCACAAAGAAGACTAGAGAAAATATGCATTTTGAAAAATGCCTTTCATTATGCTGTTTTCCTCTCATCTTCATTATATTTGCCTATGCCTTGACAAAAGCCACAGAAATATGTGAAGGAGTATGAATACATGATGAGGAAGTGGTGGGAGATGAGTGAATTTTGCTGTTCTCAGCTGCAAAGAACAGCAGTCTTTCCACTCTATTCAGTGCCTCTATGGAATGGAATAATCTGTCTCTAATTTTCCATTTACCTTCAGTGGTAGATTAGAAAACATTCCCAAGTGGAATTGTAAATCTTTGACTTCACTTCTTAAGAAAGCGAATACTTTTGCTTTCTTTCAAAAATGAGTTACCCAAGTTTATAGCAAAGAAAATTGATTTTGTCACATTCCAGTATGTGCTTAACCTGAGGTATTTACACATTGTGTAACAGGAATTAGCAAATTTCAAAACAATGATGAGCATGAGTTCCTAAATGACTCAAATGCTCAGCTTCATGAAATGATTTTGCATGTTATAGCTTGCTAGCACTACCAAAAGACTGCTTCTTTTCTCAAAGGCATCACTCACTCTCACATTCTCCCCTTCCAGCAGAAAATTACAAGATTTGCTTGCACAGAAGGAAGGGTCATTGTGCAATTTCCTTTTACTATAATTTGAAATCCTGCAAATATAATTTCTCATCCTACTCTAGGGAACACAACTATGGCAAAATCCAAAGAAAAGGTAGAGCTGAAAGAAAAAAACCTCCCCATTAATTTCTGCAAAGAATTTCAATGTTTTCTCCTCCAGAGACAATAACTATCACCAGGCCAGTTTATTTGTTTTTTTAATGAAAGAAACAAAACTGTACAAATAAATGCCATGAGAGTATTTTGGGTCTAAATGGTTATTTGACCTTCTTCCCAAACCTACACAGTCAACTTTAGAATCATACCTTCATAGAATAAATTTTCTTTGCTTGTTTACTAAAGCATGAGACCTAAATGCTATGTTCCAAAAACACTTTACAAACAATCAGAAATTCTTTATTTTAAATTATTTCCAAATAATTACTCTAAAGTCAGCTAGTTATTCTAGGTTAGGATGCTGTAACTCACTATCTTTAGTGAGAATATAGCTTCAGTGACTACAACAATCAGAATTCTTCTGGACAAGAGGGAATTTGTTATATCACATGTTCAGATGGTTAAAACAGAGAGAATGTATAATCCAGCAAATATGACCAAGTATCAAACTGGAGACAGGCTGTCCTGTTTGTATTTCTTGTACTTCTTAAAGGAATAAGGATGATCATATAACTAAGGCAGATATTTGTGGATGTATATATCTTGGGCATCTTGTGTGTTCCAAACACATAGGAAAGCCTTAGAAAATGCTGGTGAAGCTCAATCTGTTTAAGTCATGTTTTTTTAGAATAACTTGTCCAACACTCATGCTGTGGAGCACTGAAGTAGTTTCCATTTGCTAGGGTTGCAGTATTGGTTATGGAAAAAAATCATCATCTTGTATTTTTCCCCAATGTAGACTACATACAAAGCAGAAAAATGTGATCTGTGTCCAGTTGTTGGAAAGGAAGAGCTCTATGGCATTCCCTCCTGTCTGGGTCTCTTCAGCAGTTTAAGGTGCACTGAAACTCACTGCAACTCTGTCCCTGCCTATTTGTGAGTTTCCTCCTAAAGGAATCAGGAAAATGAAAAGGATTGCTATAGGGTTAGGTCTCAATACAAAGAAGTACACAAAGAAACTAAAACTGAAATAGAGTTCTCTGATATCATAATTGTAAATACCAGATCAGCACATGGTCAGCTTGCTTGTTTTAGGATCCTCTAAATCAGCACCTATTTTGCACAAATTCCTGAAGTAGGAATGATGTTCATTACACGAATATTTTCACTTCGTAATAGTGCTGGTGGTACCTGCAGTAATTAAATCATTAGTCATACCTGCTCACATTTGCATAAAACAGGAGATGAAGTGGGCTTCTGACAAGTAGACAGCAAGTAAGCTAGACAATAATCTTTGGCCTGTTAATTTGTGAGACCTTTCAGGTACCACAAGTTTTTCTGCCGTGGCTTTGCATCATTAATGCTTACACACAGTATCCAAGAAAACCAGCAAGACTTCTAGCTCTTCCATACAGAACTGTTCAGTCCAGAAACCTCTATGTGTGGAGGAAGACTGAAGTGTTATGACACATATTATCTTTATTTGTATTTTAACTCACACTTCCTCTAACTCCTGTGATTTACTTTCTTTGTTGCATCTCCTGCCAGGAATACTAGTTCTGATTACCTGAGGGTTCTCCTTGCTCAGTAATTTCTATAGTCATTTGAGTTATTTTGGGAGACTCTTTAGACCTTGTTTACAATATTCAATCTTTCAAGTAGAATCCAAACTTTGCAAAACTGTGCTTCGGAGATGTAGTTTAGGAGAACATAAAACTACCATAAGCCCGTATGTGAGAACTGAGAGCCAAGCCAATAATAATGACAAAGAGCTTCACAGTACTATGAAGCCAATATTTTTCTTGATGCAATCACATATAAACTCTGGATTCTAGAATTATGTTCCATTTCCATTATTCCTGCTCTACATCTTTGTATGGGACAGTTAGTCAATGGTCTATAAAACATTAAAATGATGGATAGTCAAACATTTGAGAAATGGATGGCATCTCATCCTACACAATAAAGATGACTGATCTTTCTGTGAGGTTTCAGGAGTTCTTACATCCTTTTGGACCTAATTTGGACTCTATAATTGGTGGAGGTATGTTATTAAAATTCTGAACTTCTGATTCCTTTCTGCACTCCTTTCTGTTTCAGATTAATGTGGGACAGAAGGAAACCTACCTACAATATCGAAGATGCATTTTCCCCCCCAATTTAGCCCAACCAATCTGTACAACATCATGTTCTCTTGTGTTCTCTTTCTTTCCTAAAAAATCCTGACAGTCTCTGTGCTTTTTGTGGGGCTGTGGATGAGTTCTGAACTTTTTGCAGAAAGTATTTTCTCCTGTTGTATTCTAAGGTGACAGAGCCCATTTCACCTTGCCCCACAAGTGCATCGTACGGAGAACTGCAAAACAGGAGAGTGGGGAAGGGCAATGTACACCTTAAAATGGGCAGCTGTTTCATCTTCAAGAAGAATCAGTGATTCAAAATCCTTTCCTAAAGGGAGGAACCATACCTTTTCTCTCCTGGATACAGGATAAACAATGGTGGTCTACAAGCCATGCCTCACTCAGAGGCCACTCTCCCCTCCAAAGAGTCCCTCTGCAATGCTACGTGTCTGACCATGGTCACAATCTCTCCTCACCAAATTCAGTAAAAATGTGGACCCACTCTGCTGTTTACTTATGGTATTCTATGGTGTTCCATGATACAGACAGATTTAGAAATGCAGGATAAAATACTAAGAGCTTCCTTTTCATGTTTTCTTCCTTTGCAACATGTTTGCTTTAGTAGCAGGCGGAGTATAGAAAGATGGCAGATCAGATATGAGAGCCAGGTGATACCCTGGTTGATGAGGGATTTTGTGCTGTCATTGCAGGCACCAGTGAGCAACCGAATGCCTGACATTTCAGAAAGAAGCCTGACTCCTATTTCCTTTCCTTGCATTTGAAGTAACTTCACGGTATTTGACAGGTCTTAAAACTGTGCATATCTGCTGCCATGTAAGAGGCTTGCCTCTAATTTAGAAAGGTACAGTAGATAAATATTACCTCAGTAGGGTTTACTAAAAGTCTTTCTTAAATCAATAACTATGCAGTGTAGTTAGAACTATATGCATGCAGAGCAATTTTAGGCTTTTTGACATCTTCACAAAGCCAGTGGTGGATACCCATTTTCAGACTCTGAGGATGATTACATGATATCTTGGCAGGCCAAGATGACAGTATGCAGCTGGTAAGCTGTTTCTAGCTGTCATAATAGGTAGTGTTTGAAAAGCAAAAAACAAAGGATTGCTTTAATGAGGTCTACAGCAGCAGCAAACTGAAGTTATAAACATATTTGCTGCTATTTTGAAATTTTCAGTGAACTTTTTTCTTACTTCACATTCCTTTTTTAAATACATTTTGCTGTCTGCCTTTATAACTTCAGCCACTGTTATGTGCTGTTTTCTATAAAACTTGTTGGGAGAGATTTAAGGGTTATTTTTTGTTTGTTTGTTTTTGGGGTGTTCTTTTTTATCGTTATCCCATGTCTCCTTTGAATTTTTACTTGAAGGAAGAAACTGTTTCCTCTAAATACAACCATTTGGTTGAGAGTAAAAGTGTTAATTGGGGCATTTATTTACTCTGCCGAATTAAATTCCACAGTGATTCTACACAGAGCTTCAGCAAATCCAGTATTTTTTCTTCTGAAAGCCTATGCAGGTGGCGTCAGTACTGGATATTCTGTTTACAAATC
Organism: Sclerurus mexicanus; assembly: GCA_013396755.1. Taxonomy (NCBI): domain Eukaryota; kingdom Metazoa; phylum Chordata; class Aves; order Passeriformes; family Furnariidae; genus Sclerurus; species Sclerurus mexicanus. The sequence goes on along the minus strand of VWZF01005494.1, from coordinate 16,721 downwards.
ATTAATGAAGTGATTGTGGCTTTTTTCATTTGCTCACACTTTTGAACTGCTCAGAGAGACACATTCCTAAATAGGGAACACAAGAGGAGAGAGAAGCACACAATAGCCTTATTATGGGGGCCACACAAACACTGGTAGTGCTGAGGGTTTATATTAACCCAATCAATTAAAGATGTAGAGAAAGAGTTCAGCTAGTAGAGGACTGGGAAAAAGCGGTACACAGCAATGAGTTGCTAGGCATGCTAAGCTGGACTCTGAAATTTTTGCTTAGTGCTATATCTGAGCTTTCTTCCTGTACAATAAAAGGTCTCTTTCAAAGCTGAGAGTCCTTAGCAGTGCAACCATTGGAAGTCACTGCATTTTCTGAATGAAATAAATGCCTTGCTTTAATTTCTATAAGGCTTGTGTAAATTTCCTTCAGTACTAAATCATTAGAATTCTGAAGGAAAAATGCATATATTAGGCTATACTGTATCCTTATTGTGCACTAAACATCAACCCATGCTACTGATATGGAGTTCAAAAGCTTAAATAAAGTGTGGAGCTCCTGCTGAGCAAACAAGCTGAACTGACCCAATGAAGTAACCTTTTTGTTAAGAATTCTCATTTCAATAAACAGCATGGTAAAACTGCTGAATGCAGATGGCTTAAGTGTTTGGGTTCTTCTAGAAGAAATAAGTCCTAGTGGTTTTACACTTTCATGAACAAAATCATATTTTATGAAGGACAAGTACCCCCATTTCTCACAGACCATATGGTAAAAATGAAAGGAGTTAGTAGCCAACTGGTTTATTTTGAAGGCTGCAGTAAGGCAAAGCAAATACTCGAATTTTATTCTGTAATTCTCCTGTTGTGTATTTGTCTATAAAACACATACACAACACATACACATGCATATAGAAAGACAAAGCTCTAAAAGCTATCTAAGTTATCCAAGGAGTAAGCAAATTAAAGTCCTTTGCTTAGGTTTTGCATTATTTTTGTATTCGGAACTTATTTCTGGTACTTTTTGAATTTTACGCAGCGTCAAGAGCTATGAAAGACTCAGCACAGCACAGTCTGTTTTAATACAGATTCTTGGCTTCAACTTTTATTGCACTCCCTATCATTTGATACGTAGATGTTTTCCCTCTTGTCAGCAGAACGCTGGTTGTTTGTCTCCTTGATCTGTGAAAGTGAGCAGATGATGGGAAACTCTACTGATCATACAAAGAGCTCACAGTGCCATCTCAAATAGAATATAACAACTGAGAGATAGAAACAGCAATTTGGGATACTATTTCATGGGATGCCATTGTGTAAATGAAATTGAGAGTTGACTGCACTCAGCTGTTCAATAGATACTCCTTTCTCTGCCTCTTTCATAGGAGGGGAATAAGCTATTAACTGTTGTGTGAAGCATCAACCAGCTATTTCCATAGGCTTTCCCCCTCCTATACTGTAAGAACTACTTTGATTTTAATTATCACTGTTGGATATCTAATAGACAAATATGAAAATCTGGGGAGGGGGAAACAATAAAAACCTCTGTCAAAAACTTATCTTTGAAAGTGTCTGCTGAATATAGAAAACATATTGAGAAACATTGGTAAAAAACCCAATTGTCAAAAGTTGAGGAGAAGACAGGGAAATTGTCAAGAGTCAGTCAATCTGACTATATTTATATGAGAAAATACTTTTTAGTAATCAACATCTGTAAAACCATACATTTGCATATTGGAAAAGAAGAATGGGCACTGTGCACCGAAACTCTTAAGGCAGACCTTTCTTCTAGCGGTTTTGCTGCCATTTGGTCACAAAGAGGTAAGGTAAATTTCTATGTTGCAATAGCACTAGTCTTTTTTTAATTGTTATTTTTCTGCTGTTCTCATAGCAGTTTAAAGAGTTCTGTAGGTATAGGTACCTGTGGTTTAACCCCAGCCAGCAACTAAGTAACATGCAACCTCTCCCACTAGTGTGATCAGAAAGAGAATCTGAAGGGTAAAAGTGAGAAAAGTCATGGGTTGAGATAAAGACAGTTTAATAGGGAAAGCAAAAGCCACATACATGTAAAACAAAACAAAGAATTAATTTGCTACTTCCCATGGACAGACAGGTATCTCTAGGAAAACAAAGCTTCATCACATGCCNCCTCTTTTTTTTTCCTCTCTCTGTTGTCTTCTCCGATGTTATCTCTTAGCATCAGGGGGTCTTAGCTCTCTGGAATGCAGCCAGGGTGCTCGGGCTCTGCCACTCATGCTGAGTCACACTGCAGCGATTTGTGCAGAGCTGGGCCTTCTTGGCCTTCGGAAACATGGAAAGTCAGAGGGAGAAGGCAAACTCATAAAACACAGTGGGTCTCAGTTCTCTCTGGGCCGGCACAGTCCCAGCCTCTTCCGTGGTAGTCAGGTNATGTTCCCCCTTCTTCCTTCTTCTCCTCATTTTACATACTGATGATGACATATGCTAGGAAAGATCCCCTCGGTCAGTAGGGATCAGCTGGACACTTTCTGTAATGTTACAATCTGCTTAAATATTGCAGAAAGAACTTCAGATTCGAATATTTTCCCCAACAAAATTAAAATTCAAACCAAGTTATCCATTGATGTCAAAAACTGATTTTTTTTTTATTAATTAACTGCTAAGAGATGCAGAGAGAGAGAGAAGAAAGAAAGACTAGAAAAATGCCAAGATTAATTTTTAGAAGCAGAGAGAANTCAAAAGAGGGTTGTTCGTGGTTCCTTGGCACGTAGCTTTGTTCAGATGTTTGAAACTGTAAGATATCCTATACAATGACAGGATTTTCTGGCAGGATGTTTGTAGGACTGTCTTAGCTAGAAGGTTTTTTTTGTGAGAATCTTCAGAAGTAGGATTTTTTTTGTAGGACTTTGCTGACACAGTTCATTATAACAGGATGTTTTTTAAGGGGGACTAGGTGTTGGATAATGGCGGAATATTATTTATTACCTTTTGTGTGTGTTATCTGTATAACAACTCATTAGACTAGGCTGCTCAAAGCACCACCCAATATGGCCTTATTTTCAGAAACATAGCCATGCCAGAGAGGACAGACTTCTGTTAACACAACCAAGGCTACTTATACTTTGTCAAAATGAGGTCTGTGTCAGGGGATAAAAGACCTCCCTCAATTAAGAATATGTAGGAACATTTCAGAACAAAATATGTAGGGGCTGATGAATTAAAAGAAGTGTTTCTCTTTCAAATCTAGTGACATAAGTGATAGAGAATTATCCACATTAAACCATGTTGCGCATTATTATGATTAAAAGCATCTACTCATGGTAGATCACTTTTCATAGCATATAAATTTAATCTAATGACATCTAGCCCACAAAGCTCTCTAAATCCACCATCTTCCATCAACTTTATTTAAAAGTTGGCATGAACTTACAGGATTGCTCCTCATCACTCTTCCCACCACTCTTGCCAATCTGCTGTTGTCTGCAAGGTCTGCTAATTGCTTATAGGCAATAGCCTCTCCATACTTCACATCTCTCAACAGTGTCCACAACACTTGTCTGATGAATGAATGTCACTAGAGCCAGAGCAGCAGGCTGGCCAACTTGGTGATGTGGTCTTTAAACTGAAGGACTTGGGGAGCAGGGTCTAAAGTGACAATGCTAACACCAGTTCAAGCAACTGGGGAACATGCCAGACCAACCAGAGCAGCAACAAATGTTTCTTAGTTGTCTCCCCAAGACAAGAACCAGAAAACCAACCAGAGCTCCTTGGCCCATCAGAAAATTCTGATATCATAGAAACAACTGAAACATGGTGAAACAACCCAGATGGCTTGGAGGATCATGACTCTTTTATGAGGACAGACAGGGAAGGAGAAGAGGAGAAGTTGCACTCTATATTAAGGACAACCTCGAATGTATAGAAATCAACTGTGTTTGACTTCAGCTGATCCCACTGAGGTCACAATCAACAACACCTTAAGTCTAAATCCATTCAAGATAAGAAGCATAATGATTTAACTAGTAACATACTGAGACATTTCAAGTAATTCAAAGAAATCTGAGAAATGGCTTAAATAAGGTCAAAATTTCAGATACTAAGTCTAATTGGAGGGAAAAGAGCAGACATTCAGTATCAAAAACCTAGTGAGAAGGAAGCAGAGCTTGATTTTGAGGCTCAAGATGGGCTGCTGGCACGTTCTGCATTCTAAGATATGCTTTGATTGGACTAAGCCATCCAGAAGGTCCTATGTGACATGCCCTGGAGCTTTGAAATGTCAGATATCTCCTTTCATGTGAAAATTATGATTCTGCTGTAATTTTTTCCCATTATATATCTTTTTCCTACTCTTCTTCCTGACCTCTATTTTTATTTTCTTTCTGGTCTCTAAATATATCCCTGTCTTGTGGTACTACCATGGCCAAAAGGACACTGAAGTGGTCTAGCCAAGCAAACAGAGAAGGAAGCTTTCAGATGTCAGTGTCTCAAAGAATGAAATACAAAATGCCACTTGGGAGACAAAGGTCAACTTTTGGAAGATTTCCCATAGTGATATTTAGAGCCAGAGAACTGTGTAACAGCAGAATTCTTAGGAAGGGCAAATGTTTTTCTCTCTGGTAAGCATTATTCACTGTTTGTTGCCTGTGTCTAAAAGGATATAAATTCCTTGTTGTTGTGCGGAGTTGTGTATTCCTCAATACTCAACATCTCACATTTCTAATTCTTTCCTCTTGCCCTTTCAAGCATGGCTGCTACCCCTTTCCATCAGGACCTTCACTGATAAGTAATGCTATAACATTTATCCAATAGGAACTATATGTGAAGTAGAATAAATTTGCACAATTTATTTAATAATAATAGACTTTACATAACCCTTTGATGTAAAAGTGAAGTGTATTAGTGTGCTACAGAGCCTGGGAAAAGTCAAGTATTATTACAATGTTATTATTACTGAAGAAAAAGGTTTAATCTTAAATATTACAACATGCAGAAAACGAAAAAAAAATTGAAAATGCATTATCAGTTATTAATTAATAAATATAAGATCATTCTGAAGTAAAGGTTGACTTACAGATTTCCATGACAACTTATCATGGAATAAATCTTGGAAAGAGACATAAAAATAATTGATAATAAAAGTCACCTGACAAGTTGCCGGGACTGCTGTGAGTAGGGTCAGATATCAAAACTCCACAAATCTGGCACTTTGGCTGTTAAATCTACAAAAAGCCTTTCCAGAATAACTACCCACTTCTTCTGATACAGAAAGAGTTTTAAACATGAGAAGGAATGGAGTATCTGATCTTTCCACAATCATTACCATGAAGGCATTTTGCTGTATGATTTGTGTTGAGATCCAGCAAAGATATATTACAAATCTTTAAAAAAGGCAAAACTTCGAGTCTATCACAGATTGAAAACTCTGACTTGTTTTTGAGACTGTGGACAATTTGAGGAGATACACATGACAGAAAAAGAGGATATCATTCTTTCACCTATGTATGAAATTAAACAACTCCTTCAGTATGGATGTCAGTCTACCAGCAGGATAACAGAGAATCTGTCAACAAAATAAAGGCAGTTTGTTGATAAGCATGAAAATGTGAGGAGACAAAGACCTATGCCTAATAAAAAAGGGTTTGTATTGTGGAAATTCAGGTTAAAATGGTAAGTTAAAACTGCATTGTTTAGATTGCAAATTGACAAATATTGAAATCACTGATTTATTGAAAAATCACTACTTTGAGCTGTATTGAAATTGAAATAATTATTAAAATGTGTTGCAACACAAAAGCATGGATTTGTTTCCCATGCAGCAGAAAAATTATGTCTGGGAAAGATCAAAAATAACTTTCCTCTCTCTGGTTCCATGATGTGAGGCAAAAAAGGTCATTGAACTTCCTTCAGGAGAAAGAGATAAAAAAAATGAACAGGTACAGATGGAAGTTCAAGAATGTGACAGGGACATGCAAAATGGCAATTTATCTGGGTACATGATTTTTTCTTGAATCCTAATAAAAACTTGCATAAATAATGAAATTATATCAAAGGAGTCTAAGGGAGGACTAAATCAATTAACTAAGTAAAAAACAGAGATCAAAACCTGAATTATTTTTAATAAGAAACCTTTCTTCTTGCCAACACAGGGACTTACTTTAAAAGTTACTTCATGTATTCTCAGCCAAAAATGAAGTGGCCTTTAATATATAACTTGCTCTGGCTGACTGTTGCCTATTACAAAATCAAGGAGTTCACTTTCCACCACCTCTTTTCTTTTTCTGAAAATTCTGTCACTTGTTACCAAGCATCCCATAACTGTGTTTCTAACAAAGATTACACTGATATTTCTGTTCAGCTACATGTCCTGCAGGGCTATTCTGCAGTCTTCCGATCAGTAAAAATGTAATAACATTTTCACATAGTCAATATTTAATTCTGTAAATGCAACTGGTAGTTGTAATCTAGGTTATTAACCACACAGTGATTTATGAGGGAGGGCAGACAGAGGAGGGTTGCAGAGCACTAGGAAGGTCCTCTGGTGACAATAAAAAAGTTATACATTTCATAGCTCTGCCTGAGAAATGTATTTATATCCTATATTAAGAATAGCTTTTTATAAATTTTAATGATCCATGTTATTAATGGTGCTGTCACCATTACTGCCTGTGCAAGACTGCAGTCTTTTTTTCCTTCTCATAGTTTCCATCAGCTGAAGGTCTTATAATTTTTTAAAATGCCCTTATTAGCAGTTTGCCAAAAAATCTTTAAGAGCTATAAGTCTATCTTTGTTTCATTGGACTGCAAAGACTGCAAGGAATATTTTGCATGAAGTTTTACAGGCAAGGCAAAGTTTGGGCTAATTGGGCGGAAAACAATTGCTTCTCTATCATGTTTACAAAGCCTAAGTCAATACATAGGAATAAAAGCAGCACCATATCAAAAAGAGGAATTTATACATGAAAATTGTTCTTAAATAGTGTAGTATACACTGTTGGGTAACTATACAATATATATCAAAGATCTAATATAAATATATGTGGTACCACAGAACCCATTCCAGAGAAAGACAAAGTTTATTTACAAAAAAACTCCACATTTTTTCTTGCTTTACACTACTTTAGAATGCTCTGTCACACTTGGCCAAGTTTGCCAAGGGAAGGTAGTTTATGGCACTGTCTGATGTTTGAACAACTTTCCGATTTATCTGATCTTCATATAAGAATATTAGAAACACAAAAAAGAAGTTTGGAAATGAAACAAAAGACAAAATGAAAAGAAAACAGAGCAGAAGTAGCACCATTTCGGTTCGGAGCATTTTCATTATCCACCTCTAAAAGCAGAAAAAAACTCCTACAGCAGAATGCTGCTGTAGGATGCTCTCTCATGGATGGAGGTAGGTTTTCTAAAACCATCAGAAGTCTCTACAGTAGCCAGCATCCCTCCCACTGTCAAAAGGCAACAATGAAAAAGGTACACAAACAGGTACACAGGTATCTAACCTGTGGACAGCCAAGGAACATATAAGAGTTCTGGCAGAGGTGTGCAGCAAGGAAGGAAATACAGCCTTATATGACTGTGTATGTAAGTCACATGGGTCCTCTTACTTACAAGCATAGGTATTTTTAATCATAAAAATAAACCAGAGCCTTATGGGCTATCAGGCACTATGATGCTTTGGTGATAGCAGCTGTACAGACCAGGCCGGCATGTTAAAGAAGATACATGAGTTGGAGCAAGGTCCTGGGGCATTGTTTCCTTACTGTTTAATTTTAAAATATTCACCAAAAATGGAACAAACACTGTCATTGCAATCTCTAGACAAATGTAAGTACCTGCTTTTTTACAGGTATTAGTATCAATTATAACTTTTTCAAGCATGAAAAAATATTTGCAACAGAGACACTATTTTTCACAATTATTCTTCTTTGAAAAGAGCTTATTCATCATCTTTTTTCTTCATTATTTTTATACCTACTCTGTTTCAAATTGATACTGTAAAAGTGATTTTCCCCCTTGTCTTTCAGATGCTTATTTCTGGGATAGGAAACATGAATATTGCTACTCAGTAAAGCCAACATTCCACTGCAAACACTGCATTTCATATTAGTATGTAGCTCAAATTGAACTGATTTCTCATCTCACTACCTATGAGTTATAGCCTAAACCCCATTCTTTTCCTTTTATACTTCTGTCTCACATTGGCTTCAAGTGTTCAGCCTAAGCCAAAGTAAGCCCTGAGCAGAAAATGTAAGTGCCAATCAGTATGAAAATAGATGAGTAAGGAGTGAAACAATGTGATTTCAATGAAGACAGAAAAGAAACTTCAAATACCATAACAGTAAAGCAAACAAAGTTCCATTAACTAGAGTTTCAGTGAAGTATTAGAACCTTCCTCCAAATTTGCTTCCATAAGAGAGGGATTTCCATGCCATTTCTTATCTGAGAGAAAAAAAAAAAATTCCCTAGTGCTAAAGGAAAAATCAGTTTCCCTGCACTCTGGTTCTCTTCCTTTCTTAAGCAAATTGTGCTAACTACATCACACTATGTTCCTATAAACTCTTAAGGAAATTATTTTAAACACATCTGCATTTTTAGTTGCTAAAAACTCCTCTTAATGATATCAGTTATTAAGCCAAAATAACAAAAAGTGTAATTCATTTTTAGTAATTTTTTTACTAAGATTATTTTCTTTTTTTCTTTTTTTCTTTTTTTTTTTTTTTTACAAATAGGACCTGCACAACACATAATATATGTTAATACTTACCTGAATTTCTGATCATTGCTTACAGTAATGTAGTAGGGGTGTTGGATACTATTTTGGGGAGATTGAATAATGCTAATAGTTAATGACTTCTATGTCACATGCAGGATGTCTCAGGATGTCTCTGCAAGATTAAGTATCAGACAGACTATGAATTACTAAGGAATAAGTGTGTTGGAATGCTCTTCTAAATTAAACTTTTCACAAAGAAGTTTGCCTAAATCTCCAGAAGGAGGAAATTCAATGGTTCTTAAGCAAAACTAACAGAATTAGACATCAGTCTGGCTTAAAAAAAACCCAATTTTGTTTTTCACAATAACTTGCTTTCAGAACATAACACTATGCAGTGTAAGAATGCTAAATACTGCTTTTCTGGTTCATGAATGAAAAAAGCTTTTATTCAAGGTCATTACAGAGTACTCAATTGATTTAAGTAATTTGTATTTAACTCTCCTTTAAATTACTAAAAGACTAACTAACAGCTTGATCTAAAAATGTAAATGTACAGTTCCAAGACATCTGCATTAACGCATAGAGGCTGCTATCTTATTTTTATTGAATAAGCAGGCAAAAGAACAAATATTATAGATGTAAAGGTAATGTGCTACTGTCATTTATTCTGCAGGCAGATAAAGCTAAGCAAGGCAGGAGCACTGATTCAGCAAAGAAAACAGGAATGCATCTTTATGGCAACACTTGAGCTTTGCATTTTAGCTAACAATATATATTAGAAACTGTGATGCTGATTGATATACATGTGAAAGCTGAGGAGGAAGAAGCAAAGAGAAAAGTAATTTCTCAGCCATAGCACCATATGAAGATTTCTAGAAAGAAAGCATCAGACTGAAAAAAAAAAATGAAATGTCAGGAAACCTCTTTGTAATTCTAGAAGCTATCTTTGAAAGTTTTCAGTGGCATTTTTAAAAGTATGCCTAGACATACTCTGTCTCAGGGAGTGGCAGATTTCCTCTTCAGCAAAGTAAAGAAGAAAAAACGTGACCAGCAAAAGCTGGCTTGCTTACTGGGAAGCTGCTGAAAATGCACAGTGGAAGCATCAAGGAGAGTGTGACTTGAGCCCACTTAGGAAGTAGTTTTCTGAGAAACAGGTGAATCTCTGATATTCAAAGCCATAATCTTTTTTTTTTTTCAGCCAGCATGGTTCTCACAAAGCATCAGCATCAGAGGAGGTTGGTGACACCTTTTGTTACAACAGTGTCTTGATTACAACAGTGGTTCCTAAACATGCTGGTCTGCTGTAAACTATGTTTCTTGATAATCATTGCATCCCTACTCAAACTTGAGTTTCAAACACTTCTACAGCCTAATGCAGAGCAATACTATGGCTTTGTGGGCTAGTAACCAAAGGACCACATCTGGAGAAGCCTCTGTCAGAGGACCCACCCAGGCTATAAAATACTTCCCCTGGGCATTATTATAATAATCACCAGGTTATACACACTGTGTTCCTCAGTGGGGATGCTCTCTGTTCCATCTCACACTGATTGCCCTTTTTCCAAAGAAAGATTTTATGTCTCTTTTACCAGTTCCACAAAACTGTTGTTCACTTAGTTATTCATTTACTTTTCCCTACTAACAGTCTGAAATGGTGAGGAATATGACTTCTTCTTGTCAATAAGCTGTTCCTTTTTGTTCCTGGCAGAGGAATGCTGTATAGCAATTGTCTCAGGGATATTAAAGCAAAATGAACTATTCAAACAGAGCTCTGAAAGCCTCACTGAAATCTTGCTTTAGCTCTCACCCTTGCAGCCTTCCATGCCTTGATCTGTCCTGTCCTCCTGTATTTTTTAAACTCACTTCCCTTCAGTCTCCTTTTCTTTCTTTTTCATTTCTTTTTCCCTCCTACTGTTTTCCACTACACAGTAACTGCCCTAATAGAACTGGAAACCAAAAGTCTCTTCACATTTGTCAAATGACTTCTCTGCTGTGTTTTTCCTGTATAATTCTCTTCCATTTTATCTGCTTTTTTGTTTCAGATAACAATCATTTTCTTGCAAGGAATATGTCTATATTTGTTAAGAAACACTATTTAGGGTACCACCACAGCCTAGATCATCTTTTTGAAAGAATTTTGCAGTTACACATATATGTATATGTATATACAGATATATTTTCAAGCCCTGAAGGCCTTTCTTTATTTATAAGAATGAAAATCTGGGGTGACTTCCAGAAACTACACAGGAAATAGATGAAGAGCGTCAGACCCCACATTGGCAAGTGAAAAAGGACTGCCACAAATCCTCATCCTCCCATTAGAATGATGGAGGAGTTTCAAGACAAAGAAAGAACAATTGGATTGAACTAAATTATACATATTGAGGGCTGGAGTGAATGAGTACTTTTTATTGTTAATTTAATCATTTGGAGTTTTAATAAGCAACTGGAAAGAACAGTGAAAATTACAAGTATGAGAAAGGACTGTATTAATAAAAGATGCAAGATCTGGAACAGAAAACGGCAACCTGACCACAAAAACCTCATGGTGGTCCGGAAGAACCTGATAGAATCTATGACTTTGGCTTTGTTGGGACATTAAGATTCATTCCAAGAATCATAAAATGGAAAAGATTAAAAAAAAACAACTAGTGGGCAAACACATCAACTATGTGCTCCACCTACTCTCATCAACTTCTTCCTCTGCACTTCTTGCTGAAATCCGTTTAAATCCCAATTCTACAAATACATGTTTAACATTCTGAAACTACTAGTAGCCTGAAATGCTATATCTTCACAGAAACTAAATTACTCATAGTAAAAGAAAGATCAGGACTTGCATCTATAAGCTCATTATAGAAATCTTAAATAACCACCCAGCCCTCAAAAATCTGTATTGATTCAAAGAGCAGGACTAGGATAACTCCTTCAAATTTCATTCCTAGCATTTATAAATCCTCCTTCATCCTAAAATGCATTTTATAAGCAAAACATCAACACTAAAAACTGGCTTTTGTGGGATGTTTAACATTTCTTCTCTAATACCACTCTGCCTACCTTCCAAGTGAATTTAAAACTTACTGAGGCTTCTGCTTTTCTGAGGCTTCTGCTTTTCTGGTCATACGCATGTGGAAGTTCTCTTACTTCCTGAGCAGTACGGTTTGGAGATAGAATGACCACTGCAGAGGTGTGACAGACAAACCTCCCTTCAACAGTCACACACCCAGCAAAATAAGAAAATAATAGAGCTCACTGACTTGTGGCATTCCATTCATCCTCAGTGTTCTGCCAGTATTAACCAATTGCTGTATAGATCGGTGAAGGAATCAATCAACACACCGGCATTCCTGCAGTCTATCATCCAATTGAAAATATTATAGTTCAAGTTAAAGGTGTCCCAGAAATTCCTCAGTTTAAATTTAATGGGAGAGCATGAAAAAGTAAAACGTTCTGTTGAAAGTTAAAATTTCTGCTAAAATCGAGGTTCTTGGATATGAAGTAATTTACAAATTAGAACTATAACTGAATTTATTTTCTTATATTTTGACATGTTTTATTCCACCAATTTTTAATTATTATTTTACTTACAAAATTAAGCAATAAACAATATACTTATTTGTCTTAAATTATATTTTAAAAAATTGACACTAGTCAGTACATCAATCCCCAATGTGCCAGTGATTTCAGTCACATCAAGTCAGAAACTGAGAATACACCTGACTCCAGACAGGTATGTCTGAATTATCTACTGCTTCTTGAAATCTTTTTCTACTGAGAAGACCTAATTTTGACTGCTTTCAAATAAGAATGAACACTTACCATAACCATGAGACCAGAACCTTTCATTTTTACATTATGTTTCAGGAAACATAACAGATGTACAAAAAAATCTTAAAAATTGAGTTGTTTTTTTCTTTACTAAATTTTCTCTATCATATACATATCATTGAAAAATATCATTGTCTCATCATTGAAAAATACAGATGCTGACTTTTTAAAGTCTAATCAACATTGTTTTTTATTATCACTTAGGCAACCTAAAGACTCATAGAATATGCTTGTTCTCTCCATGTTTCAGGTGGAGAAGAACTGATGTTTCAGGTGGAGAAGAACTGGAGCTTGATTCTGCAAATCTATTTCCTATGTTACTAGGATGAGAGCTCTCCACAATCCATATCACCATTCTGCAGCCCTCTTTATCTAAAGTGAAGAAGCCACATTGCTTCAGCAAGGTAATAGTGCCTACCTGATTCTCAGCTGACATGCAACAGACCCAGACATGTTGCAAGCCATGGGCAATGACAGTGAGAAAACACTGAGAAAAGAAAATATTGTAAACTAGCTGTTACAAATGATCAGTTTAGACTCAAGTCAACCTTGCTCTGATCTTAAAGAAACATTGCAGTAAATAAATGTCTGATTCAGCTCTCACTCAAGGGATTTATATGCAATCAAGCATAAAGGCAAAAATGACCAGTAATGCAGAGTCTAAAAATAAAAAAAATGTTCAAGAAATTTCTGAGAATGAGTTCAGAAGTTGTATTCTTTTGGCTCTGTGGCATACATTAAAAGAAGAAACACATACTGTTACGCTGTTCGTTTAAACTTGACATCCTCATAGTCTGTAGCAAGGCATGGACTTTGGTGGGAATATTGCAGGTTTATCTTCTGCTCATACCAAACAGGATCTGTGGAAACTGCAGTTTGCATAGATGTAAACATGTAAACAGACATGCAGATGTAAGCAGTTCATGCCCTCAGCAGCCCGTCTCCTCTGAGCATTCTACAGCTACTCACAGTTCCTGCACTGGAAGAAGCCTGAACACATACTGTGCTTACAGAGCAATTATCTACATTTCACGTCAGATTGTGGGAGCACAGTTTAGGAAGGATGCGTATCCTGAGAAAATTAAAAAGGGAGTGTCAGAAGCCTAGCATCTGAGCAGAATACCAAAACAGCGAAAAGTATTGGTTTAGGACTCAGATCAGAGCTTCTACAGTGGGTGAGGGCTCAGACCTCAGGACAAGGTCCTTCTGTAAATTAGTATTCATCAGTACCCAGTGTCAAATAAAGCTCCTTTTTGAAAGAGGTACCATTCTTTGCTTTACCTTTTAGTTGACGTTGAAAATAGCCCTTTTTAAGCCTCATCTATGGGCAAACTGTCTCTAGTAATATAATTTTATACTTACATATTACTTATATATTATATACTTATATATTACTTATATATAATATATTTTATACTTATATATTTACTGCAAAATAAGAAAAACATGTTGCTTTTGCCTATATGATTTATCTTTCTAGTATTTTCAGACCTGAGAGGCAGGTATATAGTTCCTGTGCTGCCAGCAGAGCAGTTTTGCAACTCTACCCATGAGCTGAGTTTACAGGTATGGAGCCCAATTCTTTTTATAATGAGCAGAACTATGGTGGATAATCATGTCTGCCATATGAAGACACTCTGAACTTATCTTTAAGGCAGAGCCTATTTTGATAGCTTGGTGTCTCTTTTTTTTTTTTTTTTTTTTCAAAAGGACCTCTCCTTTTGTTNNNTTTTTTTTTTCCAATAGGACCTCTCCTCTAGAGTAACAATCTAATTCCCATGAGTTACACTCTGGTCTAGCTTTACCAGGTATACACATTAATTTTAGACTTCAAGAGATTTCACCCACATGAATGCTTGCAAAGCCTTTGATTCTTTGATACTTTGAGTTCACATCTGGATAAAAAGCTACACATTTTCCCCTAACAGATTTCTTTCAATTTGGTGAGAAAATAGGTGTTTTGCAGAAAGAGTTTACAAGAGCAACATGCAACTTCACAAAAGCATTATAAAAGGCTACTAGGGCCAGCAGACACTGCTATAGTGTAAGGAACCTTTGTTGCACTTAGTGAGTACAAACTCCATGCAACTTTATTGAAACACTCACAACTTAAGTGAAATACAGAAAATAGGTGTTTAAGTTACCCAGAAGAGAAAGAAAAGAGTAAAGAAATAGAGATTAAGAGAAGAAAGAAAAAAGAGAGAAGAATATAGTTACTACTAAGAAGTCACATGTTGTCAAATTTCAGGAGGGTAGGTTGAGGCAAGATGGAGACCTCATGCGTGCCTTTTATCTACTGTGGCCACAGCCTCCAGGCAGGACCTTTGACCCACTGGCCATTCTGGGGTTCCAGGCCAGGGTAAAGGGCAGTGTTCTCACTGTCCCTGCCAATCTGAGCTATGTCAGGGGCTCCAGGAGCTGTGGGTGTTATAGTTTTCCTGGGCTTTTGTGACTGACAATCACTGTTGGGCTTCCCCTGTGCCAAGAGGGATAGGATGCCACCCCACCTCCGTGAGGTTCGACTCATCCCTGCCCTCTCCACACACACACACACACACACACACACTCCCCACAAGGTGGTTCTGACCCAATAATTACTGATGAGGTGTCTAATACCATGTGAACAGAACAGCTTTAGAAAGCCTTGCGCTGGATCAGCTGACTTCAAAAGCAGATCTACTTCAGAATAGAGAAGAATCTGAATAAAACACAGGTGCATTTTTTCTTTGCACTGATGTCTTTTTGTCTTTGCTTGTTTCTGCAACTGTTCTCTTACAGCACTTGCAGAAATGCCTGAGTGACAACTAGAGTGTGAGCAACAGGAGGACAACCCATTCAAACTGGCAGAAGGACAGCCCGTGGGTGACTGCCTGAATGCTTTATAATATCCACAAAATGAATGAGACACTTTTTATTAGTATTATTTGCACCTATAATCAAACCAATAGTAAATATGACCAGATTGAATCTACATAATGGGTCCTGCCTATTAATAAAGAGATAATTGGAATATTCATTATTCTTGTGAGAACATGCTGTCTTGATAATTATGATATTTTCTCCATGGTATTAGATAATATAAGGAAAAAAAAAACCAAAAAGGGTTGGAAACCGCTGCTTTCCATGTGCTTCCAGGTGTGTATTGCACTGAAAAAATATTATAAGACATCTGGTCTTGCAAGTGTAATTCTTTATCTGTCTTCCCAGTACCAAAATGATGTAGTTCATCAAAGTATATGAGTAAACAAAGAAGATCTTCCACATTATTGGTAAACTACATGTCAGAAATAATATTTGCTGATTAGAAACACTGGGATAACAGAAAAAGTCAAAGAAGGGTGTAATTTTAAAGGCATGTTTAAGCACTGCAAACATCACTGAAAAAACACTTGATTCTGACACTCATACCACATTCTATGTGAAGTATTGGGCAATTCTCATAAGAATTTAACAAAAGAATATAAAAACTGGTGTACTTGGTCAGACCAGAGGCACCAATTATATCTGGCCTCTCATGGGAATGTGTAATGAAGGCCCAAGTACAACAGATTGCACTGTGGTACTTCCCACATATACCATTCCAGCTTTGAACAATTTGCAACATGTGCCTTCTGAACCAGAGGAAGTATCTTTGTGTAAGCATAGGTGTTCTTTTTTCAGAAGATTTCACTTCAAGAAGATTAGAGCTTAATTAAATGTTAGCTAAGAAGACTTTCTGCCTAAGAAGAAACCCCTTTCCAAAGATAGGGGAAATGTTCTTTCCCTCTTACACTCCAGAGAAGACCTTCCCCTGTGGACAGTTCCACGGAATGTGGAGAGATAACCCCTACAAGTGTTACGGGCTGTGCTGAAGGTGAGCCTGGGGGAAGGTAGGCCAAAGAAGATAAAAGGCCTGGAAGAGATCAGGGGGCATGCCCTTCTGAGGCCCCAGTGCTGTGTAGCACTGCTAGTTTTCTTTGTAAGTTTTTAGTATTCTCAACTTTGAAATAAACCTTTTTGGATTCTCTCCACTGCATTGACAGTTTTGGGGCAGACCTGCATGTATCTTACTTCACATTTGTACTTTACAATCTTTTTAATTTTCATGCTTTTTCTGACTCATTTTCATTTTCATTCATGTTCCCGTCTGGAATTTCTGTAAATATTTTAGCACTAATAGCATCCTCAGGTTGAAGCTCCTCTGGTTGTGATAGGTTGTTGTCTTAGTTCAAAGGGAGGA
>VWZF01005493.1:0-68776 GCA_013396755.1 Sclerurus mexicanus | reverse complement strand
TCAGTATATAGTTATTAGATAATTTCACAAGCTATGTTGATATTTATGCTGGTTTATCAACATTAGAAATTATTAAAAAAGAGGAGATACTTAAATATATCTAAACGCACCTCAAATATGTTTGTAATGCTTGTAATGCAAGTTTGTACTTCCACTGTTAGTTCAATGAGCACACTGTAGTCTTTGTTGTATTTTTTTTTTAAAAAAAAGCAAAGCAACCAACTACCTTTATAGCTAACAAAATGAATAACCCAAAAAATGAAAAGTTCATTTAATTTACAATGGAGTTATCAAATACTTTAGTAATTTAGATATCTTAGAAATCTGTGTATATTGTTTGGCTAAGGCTAGCGACTAAGACAAACAACTTCAAAATAATGTAGCAGGAATTTATTCTAAACATTATAAACTTTTACAGGTTATCTTCAGGTTATCAAGGCATGAGTTTTTTCTTTTCTTTTTTTTTTATATTTCTAGATATGAGATAAGAAGATGGAAAATTGCATAATGAATAGCTATATTCAGTCTACTGGGAGGAAAAATCATCTCTGTGATATTCTATAAGATATGCTTCATACAAATATATTGGATTGCATAGACACATTTGTCTAAAAAGATGTTTGAATTCCTGCTAATTTTCAGAGGAAATTTTCATTTTCAACTATATACTGTTAATGTCATATGAGAAACAATTTCTTTTTTTTTTTTAATTGTCACACTGTCTTCACTATTTGATTTTCTCTTGTGCTTTTTATTGGTGTCTCAAATCAGGGCTGTTAATTAGAATTTGGTAAGAAAGCAAGCAATTTTTAAAGAGAATTGCCTGAGGAACAAAACTAATTTTTGAAAAAGACATACACAAATATGCTATAGCTTAAGGTTTATTAAGATTTCAGCCACCACTGATGTACTTCATTAAGATGATGTGTGCCTAGTTTTTCTGCTCTGACTTGTATATTGAGAAAAAATAACTTTAAAAAAATGCCTGAGTGCATGAGAAGAATATATGTTGACATAATTATTAAAGATAATAAAAAGTAAAATAGGTAACAGGTATAAATATATTTAAATTAGTAACTGAGTGTGTGTGACAACCATACGAAAATGTAAATGATCTAAGTACATGCACCTGCTTTTTCTCAGTGAGGAAATTATAGTTGTGAAAAAATCAAGCCGGGCACACCATTGCTTTTCAAGTTCAGCTTAATCACATTTTTTTAATTAAACAAAATCCACATACAAGACTTGCACATAATGACTGTGAACTGAGGCAAGACTAAATTCCTTACATTCCTTAAAAGAGTCCCATTGGTTAAATTCTGGGATTAATTTTTTTAATGTTGTTATTGTTAAGTCTCATGCTGATTTGTGACAAAATTTAAATCCTTGTTCACTGTTAGCACTTTTTTCCAGTAGCATTTTTTTTTTCCTAGGGAGAAAACTGAATCCTGAATTGAGTCCTGAATTTGCATGTTTTTGTCTGCATCTCCAGATAAATCCAAAATCACTACTAATAGATCTTTCAGGACAGACACTAGACAGATATATACAAGACACTGTATCACTGTATGTACCAGACAGAAAACCGCTAAAATAATTTCTGTTGCTATTTTGAAAAAAAAAAAAAAAAAAGGAAAATGTAGCAACCAGAAGAAATTCAAACATTAATATACCAACAATTTACATAATTGGACCAAAAAAATCACATCTATAATTATTTTTACAATCTTCATACTCGAATATAGAAATTATGTAATGATCTGAGGGTGATACATTATAGGTAATTTTCAAGATAGGGGTTTTTTTTGCCCTTCCTGGATTTGGGGCTCTTGCTACTCTTAGGTTTCCATGCATAAAAACAGGGTAATAACTCTTGCACTATGCTACTGTTATTTTTCTTTCACAGTCTTGGTTCAGTTGCTGTCTTAGCACATTGGTAGATCAAGGATTTTGTGCTACATTTCTGAGATATACATATATATATTTCTTTGCCTGCTTCTGAGGCATTTAATGAGGTTTTCTTAGCCTTTCAGGTTCATTGAGCTTTTGAAAGTTGCAGCAATGTCAGTTTCCAATCTTATGCCTTGGGAAGCAGAGGGAATTGGAGAGGTTAGGGGCTGCTGAGCAGCAGTCAGCTATTGCAGTATAAAAAGTAATAATAGTCATGGCTCACTAAGGAAGGTAGCAAGAGAACACAGAATGGAGCTCGCAACAAGCAAAGAAATGCTATCTTTGTAAAAGTAAACAGTATATATAAAACAAAGGATCTTTCTCAAAGAAGTATAGAGGTCAGACCTCTACTAATTTACTATAAACCACCCAAATTAACTACATGAGATTGTTTCTTTCCTGTGCCATTTCAGGATATTAGACTGTAGATAGTTTGTTCTTTGACTCCCTTTCACTATGTTACCTTTGAAACCTGTATAATGTTATTCAAAAAGCTAAATCATATGCTGTCCAAAAACTGGCACATTAGTTGAGAGACTGCATATTCCTGTAAATAATGTAATTTTAAAAGTCAAGGGGGAAAGTATTATCAGCAAAATATTTTGGGATTGAATTAAATGTAACCACATGGATAAGGTCTGAAAATGAAGAAAAAAACATTTTAAAAATATTTTAATTTTTAGAACACGTAGTGTTTCTTAACAAAGATGTACAAGTACAAAAGTCACAAGTACAAAAGATGAGCTAGAATTGGCTACTCTGTTACCTATTGTTAGAAATAGTTGCAATATCAAAATGAGAAGAGATCACTTGTTATAAATGCCTGCTAGAACACTGTGCAGAGTACTAGCTTCAACACACAGAAATATGACTCACCCTCAGTTTGACACCCAGTGTTGCTTTTTTACTAGCAAAAAGAATTTGGACCCTAAAAGAAAAAATAAACAAAGAAAAAAAAAAAAGCTACGTTAGTCAGAAACTTTAAATAATAGGTACTTCCTAATCTTGTTGCTTTTTATATTATTGTGGGAAAAAAACCCAAAATTTTCAATTCTGATTACAGAAGTGATTGCCTATGATAGGTATGAGGTAAATGGAGCACAGTGTACCATAATCCACGGTTTGAAGATAGGGAAACACTTGACTATAGTACAACCTAATGCTGAGTTCAGAATTCCAGTTTCTATCCCATGACATTACTTTTTCCTGGAATTGTAGATCAGAATGTCAATTTTGACTGAAATTCATAAAAGGGAAGAAAAAGGAAAAAGAAATTAAATGCAAAACAAAGAAACATTCAGAGATTCATATAGTAATAATCACACCTCTCCATAACATATTTAATTCAATATAAGCATGTGATAATAGTAATAAGAAATTAATTGTAATTTGCAATGTTTCCCATTCAAAATTCTATAGCTGACTTGGCATCTGAACAAGATGGTTATTATTTAGTGTGTGATTTTGGTAAATTCTGCCCAGGCAGCTTTTACTTTTCAGTGCCTTCAACTGCTCAGCATTGGCTTTCCAGACATGCTGTTCACACATGTTTCACAAGTACAAAAGAGAGCATTTTGAGTCTGTAAACAGGAACCTAAATAGTGACCTACTGAGTAAATCAATCTCCTTAGGCAGTTTGGGGGCAGTGTTGCCGTAGCCACTATGCTGAATGCTTATGTGACATTGCTTCCTTTGTGATAATGCTGCACATGGTGTCAATATGTGACTTAGTTTGATATCAGTCTGGTAGTAAAGATCATCTTCCTGTCTCCTGATTTCCCTTTATCTCTGCCTGTCAGTTGCTGCAGTCTTTTCTTTAATAGTCTTTTTCTATTTGTCAAGGAGTAACAACTGGCTATGACAAACGAGTCAAGAAGGGAGATATACATTGTTATAACTACTACTGGAAGGCCAGGTGAGAAAATTTCATTTTAGGGAAATGAGAATGGGAGGTCTACTATGATGGTACAGACTCTGGGGGTGAGAGTGGTAATTTTGGAACTAGTGATTGACTTTTTTTTATTCTGACAGATTGTTTTAAACTTTCAGGTTTACATAAGGGATTTTATTGCCCTTGAAAACAAGACATTTTAATTTACTCTGGCCAGATCTTCCACACAGGTACACTCAAGATATATGTTCTGAGAGATTATGAAGAGTTATTTTTTTACATCTTAGAACAATAAGAAACTCTTTTTTTTTTTTCCAAGTAATTTAAATATTAATTATAGTCTGAACCTATTATTTTGTATTCAAAATGAAATTTCATGTTTAACAAATGTGCCTACTAATACATATATTGGTAGCTTTTTTTCCCATAGGAATATCTAGTCTAATTGACTTCCCATTTCTTATTTATATTAACTCATTTAACTTCTTATCTTTGCCTTTGAGTTAGCCCACCTGGAAAAAACCCCTGTATTACACAGAAAGACCTCAGTCTTCTAACAAACTGCTGTTACATTGTACACAACATACTGCTATCTTGAGTGCTGAATGTTTCCTCTTGTTGCAATTTATGTCAATGCTAAGTAAGAACGTCAATGTGAGGGGACACTAGACTAACACCATAATAATCACCATTATAAATCTTTTGTTCAAAGTTAAAGAAACAGAGAAAAAAGCTTTGCCCTGCTGATTATTAAAAGGGTGAGGGTTTGTTTTGTTTGTTTGTTATGTTTGTTGACTCATTTGTTTTCTTGCTTGTTTGCTTGTGTGGGAAGATGGCTAGGGTTAAAAAAAAAATTAGAGGAGACTAAGAATTATGGGGTAAAATGCAGCTACTGCTCCCTGGATGGAACGTGATGGACATGCTCCACAAAGATTTCCCATACAATAATGATAAGCACCTGCCAAGAGGGATGGAATGGTGGGTGGAGCAGAATGGAGATACCATGGCCTCCCTCCATAGTAATCTTTTCAGGGAGGGGAACATGCTGGTACTTTGTAGTTCCTAAGACCATAGAGTACCCGTCAACCAAGGGAGATAGATGAAGATGTTCTGCTTCTGAGCCAACAACTATGTCGAATCCCTCTCCTCAGATGCCAAGATATGACCACCCCCAATAAGCATGTGAAGTGAAACGAGAGAATTTTACATCAATCACAAATAAAAGTATTTATGACTAAAGTCACTCAAGCTCCACCTAAACCTAAATAGATAGCATAAAAGTAAATTGGGAATAGGAGGGAAGATTGAGGAAGACTCCACCGAAACTATGGGATCAGCTGACAGACTGAACTTGTCTTCCCCCCACCATAGGGACATTTATTGGGTAAGAAACATATTCTATGCACACTAAATGCTCTTATTAGGATTAGAGCTTGTGCTTGCTTTGTGTATTATTAGATTGTTTTAAACACGCTTTTGCAGTCAAACTCTATCACTGACAACCCACGAATATTATTAACCTGTCACAATTGGTATCAATAAAGAGTGTTATTCTGTAAACTGTTAGAGAGAGTCCTTTGTAGGTGCTAGCAGTTGCCAGCATCAGATAACACATTGGGAAGACTTGCTGAGGGGTCTCCATGCTGCAGGCTTAGCCCCCACAAAAAGGGCAGCTAAATTACCCTCCGATCCAGTGTATCTTATGGGGCACCTGACAGACTGGTCGGACATAAGAGTTTTGGTTTCCCTGGGGCACTGACGAAAATATTACTGAGGGTTGAGAAAATCCCACACTAAGGATCAGGTAACACCATTCCCTCTTCATGTGACAACTTGTTTGATAGTACTATCATTACAATTCAGATTAAAGACCTCAAAATGTTATCTTAAAATCTGTGTCATTTTTGAACAATTGTTTTTTTCTGTTTGTCCCATTTCAAAAATACTCTTGTTTACAATATTATGCCTACATAAGACTTTTTCTGATCAACATATTGCTTTTTCTTCCATTAACTTCTCAACTCTTTGTGCATTCTGCTTAACATGCTATTATAAAAACATTTTCCCCCAGAAGGAATATGTCTTCTCAGTCTGTTGTAGCCCCTAGAATACCTTGCTTTGGACATTTGACTGCAATATATTGTTTGTGTTCCTCTGTAGCTTTCCTAGTTTCATACTTAAAGCTAGAAAAGGAGTGTGAAAGAGGTCAAGGTAAAACTAAATAACTCCCTAAAAAGGTTTAGGTTTGAATAGATAACTGCATGTTTGAACCAGGCATTGCCTAGACAAAGGGCACAGGGATGACAATCTTCCCTAACAACAGAACAACTAATTCCATGTGTTTGCTTTGTCATTTCTCAGAAAATATACCCTTTGTTTGATTGCTGCTCTCTATCCCCCTTATGGAAATCAAGCTTAGATTTGACAGAGAAATAATACCAACATAAGAGAAATGAATGTGTCTTTGCTTCCTTACTGGATTATCTTTAAATACTCTTTATTCATTAATATTTTTGTTTCAGTGTTCTTCTATAAAGCATATAACATGATTGTAAGTTCCTCCATTTTAATGCTACAGACAGTACAATTGGTAAAGCACTGAAGCATCTCACTACATGAGCAACAAAATAGCATTTATTCCATTCTTTGTACACTTGTATTGTTTCTTCTGAAAATAAATCTCTGTGGAGTAAAAAAAGGAGAGCACAGGAAAGGTGCTCTATAGAAAATAAAATCTATAGCATTTGATGTTTAATTTTAAAATTGTCTAAGTCATTAAGTTAAATCCACATTAAGTTAAGTCTACCTAATCTAGACTTTATTTATGTTTCAAAAATAAATTCACTGGGTCACAGGTCCAAAACCAAATAGGATTGTACAGTAGTGCTTTTCTGTGTCATTAAGACAATGCAAAGCCATGTTTTCTAAACATCAAGTGATAATAAACTATGAGAAAAAGCAAAGCAAAAATGGATAAAAATTGTAAATTAATTTATTGAACAATCGAACATGAAGAGGGATGATGAATGATCAGCACATTGACCACATTTTTGTTTAAGCTTCATCCTATTCTATCTCATCTTTCTAATATGGAGGAGTGAACTTTATATGACATCAGATATGTTTATAATTCCATACCAGCTGCTAATGCTCTCTATATGGCACAACATTCCTGATAATTTGATATGTCAGGTAAGACTTTACTACTTTAAGAAAGCAAAGTCACCATAAGAGATTTTCAGAGGTAAGGATAGATAGGTTATTGCTTCTGTTTTCATAGTAGTGTGACCAAGTTCATAGAAGATGGAGGAAAAATAGGTGAAAAAATGGATTATTTTATTCTACAAATCAAAACTAACAGGTACATGCTTTGTATGATTTTTTTGTCTTCAAAATATATTTCAAATAATCTTGAAAGTGTTTATTGTTTTTTTCTTTCTTACTTCTTTCTCTTCCTTCTCTTTCTGACACTAAAGGTCTGTATAACAATATATGAACAACACAGATTTTAAACACTTTCATGTCTGCATGACAGTATGACTACTGATTCCTCTATGCATTAAAACAAAAAGTCACCAGAATTAGTGAGCATACAATATTTTATATAGAATATTCGCATTTAAAAGAGGTATCATATTTTTCTTTTATCTTTCTGAAAGAGAACATTTGAGCTGGCTTTAGCAACAAGCTAATCAGTTTCTGAACAAGATTCTCCTGAATAATCTTTTCCTATACTAAGCAGTATGCTTTCTTTTCTTCCTTTTTTCCCTCTTTTTTTTTTTTTGGTCTTTTTTTCAGCATGTCATATATTCCTTTCTGTTATCATCATAAACCTGCTTTTTTGTTTAGATTTAACTTATTCCCTTCTGCCCTATCATCTTTTCTTCCATATTCCATATGCAATATGGTTCGACTGCTGCTCTTCTACCCTATTCTCCTTCTCTTGTCACCTCAGGTTTTTGTTTCATCATTTCTTTCCTATCCTTTATACTTCCACTTTCATCTTGTGTTTTCCCTTTCTAAAGGAATATTCCACCGCTTTGTACTGCTGCTTGCAACTTTCTCTTTTTTTCCCCAAATAAAAAGTCTGCACTCTGGCTCTACATTCATGAGAGCATTCTGTCATTTACCTTTCTTTTCTATTTCTTGCCTTTATTTTTTTTGTGCTTACTGACTTCCTATAGTGATAAATAATACTTTTAAATATATTTTAATATATTTTCTTTGTACTTTGAAAAATATTTCTGACATGGATGTCTATAGTGCTATTTATCCAAACTATTTCAGATTCTACAGTGTAGATACCTACACAATTTTTCCTCACTCTGCAGATAGAAGATGATATTATGAAGGAATTTCATCATATACAAGTCAGATAAAAATACTCATAATTATTCTTCCTTTTCTCTAGAAGAAAATCTTTGGGTTTAGCCTCTTATGCTTTCAGAAAAGGGTATCAGAGATGAGGAGAAATATCCAACACATGTGTACCCCATGAATAAACATTTGAGTGAGTGGTTAGCTCTGCATAAGGTCATTTACAATAAGTCATATCTGTGAAACTTTGTACATGAAAGTAGTACTATCATGAGTAAGTCCATACTTATTTAGTCTCCTTATTCATGTCTGCTTTTCATGCCAGATTGCACAGAGCACTCTTGATCAACTGACCTTGGCACCTAATTGATGAGGCCACCACATTTCTCCAGACTGCCTGCATTTTCTTTCTTTTTTTTTCTCAAAGGGTGCTCCAAGAGGTACATTCTGGTACATTCCTATGCTGTAGTTGTATTCTCACACAAAATGAAGATATGTTCACATTATATTCCTTTATCTAGAAATTTTAGAAGCACTACTAATGTGGGAGAACACACACCTGTGAAAGTGGCCAAGGTGACCATTTCCCAGAGAACAACACCAGAGAACTGATATCTACCTCGAAATCCAGAAACTCCTGTGTTCGAAGATGTTTTATAGCATAGATAGCGATTTATTGTATTAGTTACATAGTATCTCCCCTGTGTCTGTATGGTTTTGGTGGTGGTTACCCAGCTACCCTGTATCACTGTAACCCTATCCCTTCCCTGGCCAAACCCAGCCTCACAATGAGAAGCTAGCCACGTAGCCACGCCCCACCTGTATCACCCCCTTGCCTTCCTAGCCCTTCCCCTCACCATGTCACGCCCATAACTCCACCCCTAACTCCGCCCCTGAGACCTATACCCCGACCCACGTTCTGATTAAAGCAGTTTCAGTTTTACCCCCACCTCGGCTGGGACTCATCTCCACTCCTCCCTTCCGGAACGTGATATACTAATGCCAGTATCACAGGTATCCTTCATGTAGAGTGAAAAACTTGTTCTAAATTTTTTGTAAATTTCCTGAAGTTTAGGAAAAGAACCATTATAATTCCATCTTGGAACTGGTTTACAATGGAATTTAGCTAACAATTAGACAAAAGTTATGCAAGGGTCAGAGAACTTATGCAAAACATTACGTGTATCATGGATCAAGCTTCCAGATATATATATATCCTGCTTCACTCTTTTCATTGATGTCAGAGATTTAGCGGAAGAGTGTTGTAAGGGCCAAGGGACTATCTCAAACTTCACCTCAATTAGTTTAGGTGTTAGCTGTAATTGATCATGTATTTCTCTGTATTTACTCATGTTAATTAATTATAAGATTATGCATTAACAATTAGGAGATACCTCCTTTGGTGTTGTCCTGGTTGTAGTGGCCAGGACCATTTTGTCGCTGTGTGGGTGTGGCCAGGGCTTTGTATTCTACACCCTCTATGTCATTTCTTATGGACTGCTAACAGTGGATCATTTGCAGCAGCTGCCCAGGGCACACCTGGCCCCTCAGGCTACAATCTGGGTGTTTAGAAACTCTGTGAGAAAAGGAAGTTTCCTGTCTTCACACCAATAACTCAGGTGTGATAACTCCCCTCTGGGGAGTCACTAGCACCTTCACACCCAGCCTGAGGAGGCATGTCTGCTAATGGGCCATCAAGGAGTAACCCATGACTCGAAGAGTAAATCGCCCATTGTGAAACTCCTCTCCCTGGGGGAGGTACTGGGCATTCCCATCTGAGCCTAAGCATATATAACCTTGGGGGTTTGGGACTTCTGGTACCACTTGTGGGATCCACAGGAGGACCAGGACCTCAACAGGACTGCGACTGCCACTCTTGAACAGACTGTGGCCATCATCCTCATCAACAAGTTTTCTCTTCCCTTTTACTTTGTACTCAGGGGACCACATGGTGCTCAGCACAGGGGCTGGTGAGCTCCATTCTGTTCATGCCCCATGGTGCTGGGTTGTACCTCTGGGTTTTTTGGTAGGTCAAATGGATTTTTCCTCTGCATCATTGTACTTACTGTAATCTTTATTAAATTGTAATTCTGACTTGCAATCTCTTTTTGAGTTGGGTTCATTTCTCCTGCTGGTTTACCTTTAAATCAGTACAGGTGTACAGTTATAAGGGCATATTTGCTGGCTTATAGCCACAGCTCTTAGAAAATTCTATGTGCTCCTCAGTAGGAAATAATTGTTATTTTCTATTTCCTTAAGAAGTGTATGTGTTTGAACATGTGCCTGGGAGTGTCATATATGTGTACATATTTAAGCATGATTAATAGCAAACAACTTGAAGCTCTTAACTAAGTTGTCTAGCTTACTGATTTATCCTGGATTACTGAGGCTCAAGAAATTGGTAAAAAAATGTCTACACTATTATTTGACTATAATAAGATTCTAATATTCCTCATTGACTAGTATCTGCCCTTGAGTGGGTTGCAGTAAGTCACTACTTCAATACTTGTGGTGCAATTTTGATTTAAAAAAAAAAAAAAGCATTTTAGTTTTATAGTAGTCAGGTAGAACATATTTATAAAACAACGGAAAAGGCAAAAAAGATGACAAATGAGGTTGATGTATAACTAAGAAAGTATTGACTTAAGTCAGACAGTAGAACACAAACTAGTAATACAAGGTTAACTATCCCTGTTGGTATATCATACTGCATCCTAGCTATAACAGACAGGTAAACAGACTGGAAGTCTTGTTTTACAGTAGTTTTAAGCACAAAGAGTTGAAATAAATGTCAGTACTTATAATGAAATGAAAAAGACCATTAGAAGTATTTTGATTTAATACTAATGAATAGGCTTATTTTATAAATTATAATGATGCAGTTGCAAGAGTTCAGGCGGTAAATGAGAGTAGCTACAACCATCCATCCAACCAGAAAAAAAAAAAACACCCCTTAAAATTAGTAGCTGTTGACATTATAAGGTCACATAAACCTTTAAACTCTTCTAGGCCACGGTTCCTTTGGGAAACTGAGTGGAATCAATTTGTAAGGCAAAACAGGTTTTGCTTAGTATCAACGAAACTTTTGCTTTGCAATTGGCAAATCAGTTATAAAATAAAACTGACAACCACTGTCCACATTGTATGATACTTTCTGACAGTTTTTCAAGATTATTTAACTTCTGTTGCCATTTATATGAAAGCTTAAGGAACAGTTACTGAAAAAGCTGCCAGTCTGTTCCTTGTCACAAGAAACCTACATTTACTTCTCTGAAAGGGATAAATTCAGGTAGCACTGAAGACTAAAATTAATGGCTACACAGTTTATTAAGGGAATATACAAAAAAGATCAAGGTGTGTTATTTGTTGTGGGTAAATAGAATAATTTCTCTAAGAACCCATTTAAAAATGTATTTCTTTTTTTTATCATACTGAGGTACTGCAAATTTTTACAGAACAAAAAGAAGCTTATAGTTTCTTTTGGCAATAGTTTCTTTTTAAATTATTTTTTTAAAAGGGAAGAATTAAATGGAAAATTTAAAACAAACCTTTTAACTAGATTGCAAATTGCAGAGGATAAGTTTTCTTTTCTTGAAGGAACCCACCTTTCTTTCCTCAGCCAGCTTGTTCTGAATCTGTCTTTATTAATATCATTCAACTATATTTTCAGAATATAGCTTGAAGGATGATTTGAATACAGAAGCTAGGAAATAAGCAATCTCCCTGAAAACAAAGGCTATACATTGTCATGGTATATCTTACAGTTATAATAGTTCAAAGAAACCCTGAAACTCCAGTTTAAATATGTTAAATAGTTTCTAATGAGTCTATAATGTTATTGCCCAATTACAATAGAATTCCCACACAACAATAAATTTTAACACGACTAAGTGGTAAAGCCAGGCTTGACATTGATTTCCATTAACTAGTGAGATTATCTGACGTGCTATAGTTTTCAAAAATATTTAACTATACATTTTCACATATAGGCAAGAAATAAACATATGTTCTATGTAAAGTATAAAAATGTATCTGTATAAAGACAAGTTTTCTGGAAAAACCACGATCCTGATGGAATTCTGAAACACCATTTTGTAATTTTAAAAGGTACACAAGTTATGGGGTTTTGTTTTCTTTGTTTAACCACTGCAAAATTATTTTCTATTCTTTTCTTCTAAAGAAAAAAAGCACATGATATTTACCAAAGCCCCCAATTATTAATGCAATAACATTTCAACTTTTTTGTAAAACTCATAAGCTCTTTCTTAAGTGACATTTCCAAATATCAGTTCTGCTTTTTGTCCTATATTAATAGGACTTGGAAGCTTTAAAACATAAATCCAAAAGATAGTAATACCATTAAAGTAATATGGTTATATGGATGAATAGAATAATATTAAAATGCAGTTAAATGTTAATTAGGGTGGAAGAATATGAAGGAAATGGTCCCAAGGAAAAGAGTTTGTGTTGTCAAAATGAGATAAAGTAGAAAAAATGGCCAACAGAGAGAGCTGACATATTCTTACCTACTAGACTGGCAGGTGGGCTGCTTTAGAACATTTCTATGACTCACCACTGCTAATATTATTGCCAAAGGCAGATGGATGCAAATGCCAAGTATATGTGAAGAAGGTCAACAACAAAGATCCTAAGAGTGAGAAAATACAACACTCTTTTAAATGTTTTTATAGTACTGTTATACAGCTAAAGGAAGTTGGCTTCTTAAGACGGCTAGGAAGAGAAACAAGAATGCAATGTCATTTTTCTGGTTTAAGTTTTAAAATTAAACTAACTGTTGATTACCTCTTTTACTTTCATCTTTTTCCCTTCTTCTCAGAATTAGCATTTCTGAAATAGAACTGCAAAAACTACAAGAAGAGATTTATAGATCTCTATTTTAGAGGTGTCACACATGGACTTCTGAAAATATGCAATAGAGAATTCTGGTGGAATTTCAATATTACATTACAGCACTTTCATGAAAAACCATCTTACCATGAGATGGTCTCTTATTTTACCAAGGTCATGTGTGTACATTTTTTGCTAATTGCTTATGTTCCATAAAAATAAAACACTGTAGTAGGTTGACCCAGGCTGGACACCCATCAAAACTGCTCTATCACTTCCCCCTGCAACTGGACAGAGGACAGAAAATATACCAAAGAGTTCAGGAGTTGAGAAAAGGACTGGGAGAGATCACTCTCCAATTACTGTCACAGGCAAAATGACTCAAAGTGTTTTGACTCTACAACTGTACAACTTTAATTAATTAAATATATTACTAACAGAATCAGAACAGGAGAATGAGAAGTAAAGTAAGTCTTAAAAACACCTTCCTTCCACCCCTCCTTCCTTCCCAAATTTTGCCTCTTACCTTCAGTGGCACAGGGAGACAGGAAATGGGGGTTACAGTCACTTCCATCACAGGTTGTTTCTGCTGCTGCTCAGAAAGGGGTCATTCCCCTGCTCTCTGTGGGGTTCTTCCCACAGGAGACAGTCCTTCATGAACTTCTCCAGGCTGAGTCCATCCCAAGAGCCACAGTTCTCTCTAAACTGCTGCAACATGGGTCACTTTTCCACAGGTTGGAGACCTTCAGGCACAGGCTACTCCAGTATGGGACCTCCACAGGGTCACAAGTCCTACCAGGAAAACCTGCTTCAGTGTGGGCTTCTTCCTCCACAGGTCAGCAGGTTCTTGCCAGGACCCTGATCCAGCAAGGACCTTCCGTGGTGTCACAGCCTCCTTTAGGCATTCAGCTGCTTCAGCATGGATCTCCTTCCAGGGCTGCAGATGGATCTCTGCACTCCCATGGTCCTCCACAGACTTCAGGGACACAGCTGCTTCACCGTGGTCTGCACAAGGGGCTGCCAGGGAACCTCAGGTCTGGCACTTGGAGCACCTCTGTCCTCTTCTTCTTTGCTGGCCTTGGTGTCTGCAGAGTTGTTCAAGTGTTTTCACTCCGCTCTTCTCTGGCCGCAATTTCGTCTGCTCAATAATTTTGTTTCCTACTTAAATATGTTATCACAGAGGTGTTACTATCGTTTCTGATTTGCTTGACCTTGGCCAGTGGCCGGTTCATCCTGGAGCTGGCTGGCATTAGCTCTGCAGGACACAGGGGAAGTGTCTGGCAGATTCTTACAGAAGCCACCCCTGTAGGCCCACCCCAGCTGCCAGTACCTAGCCACAGAAACCAATAAAAATGCTAATACACACACANAAGTGTTTTCACTCCGCTCTTCTCTGGCCGCAATTTCGTCTGCTCAATAATTTTGTTTCCTACTTAAATATGTTATCACAGAGGTGTTACTATCGTTTCTGATTTGCTTGACCTTGGCCAGTGGCCGGTTCATCCTGGAGCTGGCTGGCATTAGCTCTGCAGGACACAGGGGAAGTGTCTGGCAGATTCTTACAGAAGCCACCCCTGTAGGCCCACCCCAGCTGCCAGTACCTAGCCACAGAAACCAATAAAAATGCTAATACACACACATGTACATATATATGTGTGTGTGTGTGTGATAAAACTCATCACATGACAGTTAGCAAAGAATTAAGCATAGAAGTAAGCTTTCTGTCCTTTTTCTATTAGCATCTCACTAGGAAGATTCTGGGCTCTGGTTGCCTTTTCTGCCTCTTTGTAGCATTTAACATTTAAATGCATCCAACATTGAAACAACATTATATTTAATCATACTTATATGTAGAGATTTTTATTTTTTTCTGACTCCAGCCTCAAAATAGTCCTTTTCTGATAGATTCACAAAGGCAGCATTTCTGCTCATTTCAAGTCTGCTGGTAAAATATTTCAATGGCTATGTTATTTTTGGGAGAGATTATGGTGTCAGAAAATCTGCTAAATTTGGCATCCAGATTTTGCCTAATAGCTCAAGTATGCTATTTCATGTATCAATTTACATGATCAATTGCTGGTAAAACTATGGTGCTTATTTTTTTTCTTATTTATACTTCAAATGGTTTTGGTCTTCCACACTTCTTTTTTCTTTTAATGTAAGTTTCTTTTTAGCAGCAAGAAGATACTTTTGGCATGAAGTTGATTTTTTGGCTTGTCTAGTATAAATTATGATCTCCAATACCAACAGGTGGATGTGTTCTTTAGCATGTAATGTAATCCATTGTACCTATACAAAAGTCTTTCCAGGGAGCCCTAAAATCCCTGTTCATCTCCAGTGCTTGGGTTCTATGGCTTAAGCCAATTTGTGAAGCAGATTTTGGCTGATTCTGGTTATAACACACAGTTTCTCTACCAGGGAAACTGGGAGGATTTCAAGGTATATTGGTTTAGATATACATCTGGGACTATTCAGTTGCTAAACTAAAAGAATTTTTTATCCCAGTCATAAGAATAGCCTTAGCATAGGCTTGAGAAATACTTCAGTGGCATACAAATGATTGCTTTTTAGTAGTTACAGTTTATGAGGTAGTTCAGGTAGAATCAGTAAAGCAGAAGTCTGCTACTGTACTGAGGGATGGCTTGTTCATATTATAAGGTTGCATTAATTACTGTATTTGCTGTTGAGGAGACAAATTCTGCCAGCTGCAGGCCGGCATTTCTCTGTGACACAAAATAATGAGGTTTGGGAGAGAGATTATGTTACACTGCCCTAACCCACAATATTAGCAGAATTGCTAAATTTGAACTGCGACAAGAGGAAAATCACAATGGAGTTTTCCTTGTAGTACCAGTTTAGTAATTGATTGTGGTGAAATCTCAACATCACAGTTATCAGAGTAAAATGAAGGAAGTTCAATAGGAAATCTTTGTACTACTGTCAACTCAGTGTGTCAATATGAAGAAGTATTTGTCTGCTGAAAAAACAACATATTTTTCCAGAATATATTTGAGGTCTCTATATGTGCATGCATTTTATGTGAAATCTGAAGGCTGCAAAAGAATGAAAAAGGGCATTGCTTAAGGAAGAAATTGCTGTACTTTGGGATTTGCTAGGAGAGACAATCACAAAGACCACTATCTACTTTATGGTTTCTGTTGTAACGAGACTAAATGTCTGAATGATGCATTCCAATCCAAATCATCCTGCATTCATGAGATTTTTACACTTATGCTGCAGTTTTCTATATGATTTTGGGGCAGAAGAAGGTGATGAATGTTTCCTAAAATTTTTTTGTCTGATAATATAGTTTTATTATTCATTAATGATTCATAATAAATATATGCAGTGCCCACAGGAGTTATTGTCATTTGAAGCGAAGCAGTGGCTCTCACCAAACCTTCCTAAGATACCTTCCAAAATGAAATTCCTTGAGGCAACAATTTAAAAGGTGCTTTCTTATGCCTAAAATGCAGTAAAGCACAACATATTCTGTAACATGATGAAGGAAATGCCTTTTTTTAGTCCAGAATAGTCTTCTTTATACAATGTGTGTTGTCAATAATTTTATGGCTTCAGATTCTGAACTCATTAGCTTTCATATCTAGATAGAGAGGTTTAAGTGTGAGAACACTAAACCAATATGCTCAAGGTTGTCATACTGACCATTCAGTGAATGACAATATTTATTTTAAGCTAGTAAGAGACTTTACTTCAGGAAATGCACCTCCATCTTTGTTGTTGTTTTTTTCTCAATTATTCTTTAAATGCAAATATAAATATTTAATTCATGCTTGGTGTTAATTTTTTTAAATGGCTTGAAAATGTTGCCAGATAACAAGCTTTTAACCACCTATTTATGTTTTCTTTCTTTCAAGTCCTGTTTCACACAAGTTGTCTAGGATTAACTCTCAGAAAGATGTTAACATTGTAAATAAATTTGGGTATGCATGGCCATGGAGGACATCTCAGACTGAAAATTATACAAAAAAGAGGATTAAAAGTTGACCTTTGTTGCTTTTATCTGCTATTTGCTGGAGTTTCTGAAAGGCTTTTGATGTACACTGAGTGTCAAAAGGAGTTCATGCTCACTGAAATATGCTGTCACTCCTTTGACATTCTCAGAGGTTTTTCAAAAATGTTTAGAAAGTCCACTGCGGTTATTTGATTTAAAAAAAAAAACTCACCTTGAATATTTCAAGAGATGAGCAAGAGCCTAATAATAGGGTGATCATGAAACTAAGTTTGAAAACTCTGTATTAAGATTGGAATTAACAGCTGACTCCTTTTGACTGATAGACCCATTTAAACCCACAAAGATTTAAGGGTAATCTTTAGAATTGAGGAAATTAACAATATACCAAAGATAAAGAATTTAAGGAGAATCCTACAACAGCAAAATTCCCTGAAAAAATATATGTCGGTTATATATATAAACTACAAAATTGTCAGAATCTTTGGTGAGAGAAAACAGAAAATAGATGTTCTAGACTGATGATCAGATAAGGATATATTCAAGAATATTAGAGAATAAGAAAATTCTTAGGAAAAATCATTACTCTGAGAAATCACAGTTATGTATGCAATTGTGGATTGTGTGAAACTGTGATTCTGACTACAGAAAATCTTTCTACAAATCAAATTATTTATTAGACAGAGCTTATTTCCTGATATATAACCCTATGTTAACAAGGTAACAGAAATTCCTGACTGAGCCTTGTTCACACCTGCCAAATGAACAAAATGAGTTTACAAATGCCTGCATCCTTCTGTACATAAATACATTTGACTACTTTGCAGTCTTTCTGATCCTTTTAAGTATAAATATAACTAATATTTGAGGTTAGAAAAAATGCATTGGTAATAGTGTTAGGTTTTGGTTTGTGACAGACATATGCATATAAAAATAATTTGCATTCATTGCATAGATTGTGAAATGCATCTTAGAGAAGTGTCTGATTCAGGATTAATTATGTTCTTTAATTATGTTCATTAATTATGTTCTTTAATGTTTTAGAATTTTAAGAAAGAATAGGTGCTCTAGATTTAAAAATAGAGAATTCTGAATACATCCTACATTAAAGGTAGAGGGTGATAATCTATTAACAGATGGTAAGGAGTAAGTTTTCTAGAGAGAGGTGAGCATTTTGTGAGACTGATACCTAAAGAGTCACTTAGTAATGTCCACAAAGACCTATATAACTAAAGGAGTGTTTCAAGCTAAATTTAGAATCTAAAACTATATTAAAAAAATAAAAAAATAGGTCAGCTGGAGTTTCCTGTATCTCATAGGTCTCTAGTTTTCTTTATTTAAATCAACAGGAAGTGTCATGATGGAGCTCCTTTTGGACATATCTGAAAACACTTTGATCCTGGCGCAGCTGAATATTGTGGCACACACATCATGTTTATGTATTCAGAAAGTGAATATTTCTGTAATTATTTTGACTGAATGGATTTAGTGTGGTAGACTTCCTCCTCCAGAAAATGAAAAGGTGTCTGCCTATTTCTTTTCAACCATGCAGATGCTGCCAGGAAAAACATTTTTCCTCAGAGCCTGTCTACTCCTAGTTTGCACCATTACGTATCAATTCACTTACTTTATAGCTGTCTGTTTCCAAGTGGGTTTTTGTGTAAAATTTAATTCTGTATACAGAGAATGCGAAAATACTCAATCAGACCTCCAGATTCGGGTACCTCAAGAAAGAATGTTAAAACAGCTGAAGAGAGAGAAAGAGACATTTGAAATCTCTCCAAGAGTCAAATGCTTTGTTTCTGGTCAGATTTCAGGGACTGGAACTTCTTCCTGGATTTAGTACATAAGTCATACAGGGTATGCATAACTACTCTTCACTTTTCCCTTCCCAGGACCTTACTGAAAGGAAGAATGGAGCCTTGTTCTCCTGCATACTAGAGAAGTATTTTAATTATTAGAAAAAACCCTAAACTTAGGAATAAGAATGTAAGATATTTTTCAGCCTTGTTGAGTGCTAGAGAAAGAAGGAACTTCTACTTTTGTTTGATTTAGAGCTAATAGCTCTAAAGTTTTTTTGGGCACAATATCTCAAGAGTACCACCACCAAGTCAATAACATATATGTGGAGACTCGAAGGAAAATTTCTGTCATTCATCCTTCCCCAGTTTCTAGCTTTGAATGGAATATCAACAAGAATGCTGGCTGTTGGTAGTTGTTGCTAACTATCCTGTTGGTCTTGTTTACCATTCTGAAGTATGACAGATGTGTCCCCATATGCTTTATAACAGAAGTCTAAGCTCTAATATTGGGTTTTGGATTCTAGTCTGGGGAAAACATACTGCAAACTTCATCATTACTAGTATTCTTATAGATGCTTAATACCTATACCATTCTAACAACACTTAACACCCTAATATCAATGACAACAAAATTTGTAGAGTTGAAAATCTCACTTGATTTTTTGCATTCAATAAAGTGACCCTTGTAATGCAAAACTGTAATGCTTGAAGCTTGTGATTATTCCACTCTACACTGCAGTGATCTTGTCCCACCATATATATAGACATTATACATAATATAATATTGTCTGTCTTAACAATTCAGTGGTGAACTGCTACTCCTTTGAAAAGTTTTTTCTCCATTAGTGAAACCATTATTTACTAAAAAGTTTAGAGGAGGGAGAGGGATGCATTTCTGTTGCTTTTTCTTAAAGTAGCAGACCTGTATAGAATCTCAGGTTTGACCTGGACATGCAAAAAAATTGTGGTAAAACATCGTAAACCTTTAGAGTCACTGAACCACTAAATTACCTTTCTGGATAGCAGCAGGTTAACACTAAATGTTCTGATACTGTTTGGTGGTCAGAAGAGGGAGCTCTTGAACTATGGCCCAACGTTTCTAATAGATTCTAGAGTACACCTTTATTTCTTGCATTATTAAAATTAAGTTCTTCAGTGTTTAAAATATTTTAAAGTAGCCCACTCAGTCAGAATGGTGTATCCAAGATGTTAAATGTGCTTTTTAAGTGCATATAAATATTTTTTAAAAAGAAGCAATAATGACAAAACCACAAAATTCCAAACCAAAAATTGAAGCAGAAATAGCTTGTAGCTACTATTAAATAAAAATCATCTAAATGCATGCAATCAGCATACAATGAGATGCATATGCATCTCACAATGCACACAATGATAGAAAGTATTCACATATTTTATTGAAAGGTTCTGTAAGGCATTTCTGAGAAAAGTTATTGCTTCTACATAATAATAACAGTAACTAAAACCCCAAAGCTCATCACAGAGTCTCTATATGTTATTTATCTTCAATCAATCAGTAAATAAATCTTTGTCACCAATTTAGATCTATAAAAAATTGTCAACATAAATACATCCATAACACAATCTGAACCTGATATTCTAGTGTCATTTCTCAGGAAGAATTTTCAAAGGCGTGGATAGACAGGACTTAAGTTAGCGCTACTGATGTATGTAGGTCATACAAGATGGGATTTAGTTTACCTGTCCCAGCCATCTAGGAGTTAGGCAGTGTAACGAGATCAGTGTTATTAATGAATGAAGGACTTACCCATCCTGACACAGGCCTCCAAGAAAAGGAAAAACCTTTTTGTGAACTTAATTATTTTAATTCCTTAGACACCTAGCTCTGAATACTTCAGTTTCAAACTGGTAAATTAAGCTGAGTACAATGCCTTTTTGTCACTAACTAGACAGGAACTCACTCTTATATTATCCAGGCCATCCACACAGGACTGTAGTACATTATATATAGGGACCCATGTTCTTCTGGCTGATGGAGACTGGTCTCAGCTCTAGGGAATATCAGATGACATCAGATGCCCCTGTTACTGAATTTTACACCTAAATTTGGTTATCTGAATAATGTACAAAGTGTCAACATAAAGAAATTATGATCTTTAAAGCAGGTATTGACACATATAACAAACAATAATATATTCAAAGCTAAACTGTGCAGAATTCTAGGTCATCTGACCTACTTCTGAAGTTTGCTCTTGCTTTGAGGAAGGAATTGGAGCTTGGGACCTCTAAAGGTGCTTTCCAATCTAAATTATTTTACATTTTTATGATTTCATAATGATCTTGAGGGTTTATTCCAAGCCTGTCAAATACTTACAGTGTATCTAAATGTCTGCATGGTTTCTCTGATTTTTGGTAGCAGAAACAAGGGAAATTAGGGTTGGAAGAATATTTGCTCTGTATTTGTAAGTATTCTCAGCTGAGAACATGGCAGATGGATATGTTTACTTATTTGTAAGTGCGTGAGCACAGCAGAGATGAAGAGAGCTTACTATAACATCTAGCTGATTTCCCAGGTAATTCAAGTCACTATGCACTTCTGCAAGGATCTATTTGCATTATAGCTCTTCTTGTGCCAGTGTCAGGATGAGGACCAGGCACACCAACCTCTTTTCAAAGATGTCAATAAAAGATTTATTTTATTACTAGATTTGAAGTAGCTGTGTATTTTCTTGAGACAAAATGATTATGAGGACAATTTCCCAAAGGAAATAAAATACTATAAGATTATATAATGAAGGAGTCTTTTAAGTTCAACAAGAAATGCTCTTGAGTGCTTGAGCTGAAAAACAACCAGTCAGATAGATCTGGAATGTATGTCCAGTCTCCTGAATTATTGTGCCATTTGTGTTACATATTATGGCTTAAAATGTAACAATATATACAATATTCTAATAATGGATGATAAGTAAATAAACTTCAGAAGGAAATCCACTAATGTAGTTAAATAGCATATTCAAATAACCTGTATAATGATAAAATGTGAATAGAATTATATTGAAAATACACCTCAAGTTATCAAAAAGAATTTCGTCAATGAGGTGGCTATCTTGCAGAAAGATATCTTGTTGCAGCTCTTAAAAAAGAAGTAATTTCTCATAAAATGGAACTTATCTACTTAGTTTTCTGTTAGACTTCATGAGAATCAAAAAACCCTGAAAGCTTTTGTTCCTGGGGCTACCAAACTTTCCACCAGATGTCCCTCAGCTATTTGTATGTGCTATAATGACATGTAAATATCATTCATTATAATATGACATAACTGGTTTAATTAGAGGCACTGTTTTACTAGTAAAACATTTTTAACAATTAAAGCAATCTGGGAAAAAACAAAGAGCTGAGTTAGCAAATTTGATCAGTGATGTCTCCAGTGACCATGAAGCACAGCAGGAGAACTTCTATTCTGAACTGCATTAACATTTTTTCTGACCTTTTTGTCTACACTGTAATGTTATTTCATCTAGGATCTTCTTGGTGTTAGAAGATTGAATTAATTCTTCATTCATCAAACTAAAATTCTCTTTCTTGAAAAGGTCTACCTGTTCCTTTAAAAGTTCAGAAATGTCTTTTAACTTTATCTTTTTTGTCAAGGTCAAATTGCTTCAGTAGTTACATTCTGACAGATACATGCTCTAAAAATGTAAACCCCCACCCCCATCAAAATAATTCTTGTTATACATCTCTAGTATCTGGAGAAATTATTCTGAAAGTACTGATTTCCTTATCTAATTTATCTTCGACTTTCTTAACTTAAAAAATCATTATGAAACGCAGTTCATTTTTATATATACTCCTTCAAAGCATGCTCTCTCTCATACAAAATCCCCATTAAGTGCCACAGATATGGAATCTAATAGATTAACTAAAAACATACTTTGCTAAAGTGACTTCCTATATGGCACTATCAGTTTGTATTTGGGGATGAAACAGTGGTAAATCACTATGAACACCCATGAAAGAAGTAGAGTACTTTAAAAAATACTTCTGGTTTTCATAATTAGCTATTTGTGTGCAGCAGTAGAGGCAATTAATAAAACATAAGAGAAATAGAATAGTCTAATCTATTTACGGAGATAGAATAATCTCTGTAAAACTGTGAGAAGGACATCTGGCAAACCACAAGTACGTGCACACGTAAAGGAAAAAATTTAAGTCAATTAAAGCTTCACATTTATTTTCTATTAGTTTAGTATGCTTAAGTAAGCTGAAACACTTAAGAAGCTTACTCATATATTTACTTCTTTCTTTAATTTGCAAGATTTAATGGAACCCACAATCTACTTAGTGGAATTTAGAATAAGTGTCAACTAGAAATTGCAATAAGTTTCTAGAGGAATTGAAACAAATAGATTAAATATTGAGATCTTGTGTTTCTCTATGTTCATGCCTTATATGTCCTAGTAGAATATATGGTTGACTTGAAAGTTTTTTCTTATTGTCTTGACCAGGTTAAAGATATTCTGTAATCTCATTATTTCTAAAGAAGGACTTGCCCATAGAAGATGATGATGAATTCTTCCTAAGCAAGACTGAATGTTTATGTTAATTATCTATTTTTAAAATTGTAGCAAAGTTAAAAATTATACAATAAATGTATGCATTAATTTTTAAAAATCCACAGACTGCTTGTCATGACACTTCTACACATCACTCACAGAAATTTTCCATAAAATAAAAATAAACACAACCTTTTTAAAGATTTTGAACTGTAAGAGTATTTGTATCTAAAGGAGGAGGAAAGAACCATATCCAGAAATTATATTTAAATAAAATAGAGAACATAAAAAGATTTAAACTGCTTTACACATTCCAAATACAGCTGAAAAGAAAAAGCTATTAGTCCTTCAATATTTTGATATGTAAGCCCTTCATAATCTATAATGAATCCTGTTCGTATCAATTTCCAAAGAAAAATAGTATAATCACTCATATTCAGATAAGCTTGTATTCTCAGACACTTCCTTATTTCCTTCTACTCGACAAGGAAGTTTCCTTTCTTTGTGTGTAATTGAATTGACAAGGAACAATTAGACTAATCATAGTCACAGAAGAAGAGCTCTTGGCATGTTTGGTTAATGACAATTTCATAGCAAGCATAATAAAAAAATATAGACTGAAAGATTAAAGGGAAAATTTTCTTTCTTTTTTACTCAGGCACTGAACTAGTTTCAAGAATCCTGTTCATTGTCTGTGGGTGAGACTCTCCTAGCAGATTTGCCCCATGCCTTATGAGTTGAAAAATTTGTCCATGGCATCCATGCTGTTTTAACATCTGGATTATAAATCTATGAAGCAGAAGATGTCTGAAAGAAAAATATGGTTTCATATCAGAATCTGGGCATTTTTATACCAAACAGTGATTATTGGAGGATTTTTCTCCCAGCAAAGATAGGATTTAGCATTGTGATTACAGTAACCTCTGACTTTCATTGTTTATTGAAAACTTTGTGTCACAAAGGTCATTATATTTTAACCTAGGGGACAAGGAAATGTGTCAAAATTAAGTGTAATAGTTACTCCATACAGTATTCCTGTGCATCCCAATATATCTCAATGTTTTGGTATGGGTTTTTTGTGATTATCTCATAGCAATGTACTTTTGTCAGGGTGTCAAAAGTGTTGTCAGCTATTACTCCAGATTTTCTAATTTCTGTAAATTACAATTTTTTTAAAGTAATTTCTATTTACAAGTTATGTCATATAACATGGATGTTTCTGTCAGAACACTTGAAGATATTAAAAAGACAGGAATCAGAGCATGTGAAAAAGGAAACTATAACTAAGTGCTGTGAATTTAACATGTTTCTAATCCTAAAAATTTTAAAAGGCAGGGCAAAAGAAATTCAGATATGTGTGTGTTAAAGTGCAGTATAAGACATAAGTCTATCTTCAAAAGAAGCTAATTAGTCGTTCCTAATGAAACCACATAAAATTTACAAAAAATACATTTGACAGATTCAGTGTATTTAATATTAGTCATTTTTAAGTATATGCATAAACTGAAGTAGATATTCAAGTTAATAAATTTAGCATTTGAGTCATGATTGTTCAGTTCCTTTGAGCTTATTCCCTCATGAGGTAAGACTTCATAGTCACAGGAAGTATTTTAAGGGGGAAAATAACCCCCAAGAAAATATTTGCATACAGGATTTTTGTCTGGTTGCTTTGTTTTGTTGGGATTCTTTTTTTTTTTTCTTTTGGGTTTGCTTTTTTTTTGTTTGTTTATTTGTTTTTTATGTTTTTTTTTGCTTGATCATGCAAAGTCAATTTTAAATTACCATTTAGTGTAGATGCTAAAATAAATTTAGGTGCAAGGTGTACTCAGTGACACTTATTACTTACTCTTCAGTGGCTCAATGCCTCTGTAGGTACTGCCTGCA
This sequence comes from Sclerurus mexicanus, assembly GCA_013396755.1. Taxonomy (NCBI): domain Eukaryota; kingdom Metazoa; phylum Chordata; class Aves; order Passeriformes; family Furnariidae; genus Sclerurus; species Sclerurus mexicanus. The sequence continues at coordinate 43,579 of VWZF01005493.1, read as the reverse complement.
TACTTTAGGAGTATTACTTCATTAAGCATGCAAAATTTTTAGGGGTCTGGAGCAGACAGATTAAACTGTGCCTGAAGCTTGAGGTTCCTATTAAATGAGTGATACTAGAAAACAAGAAAATAATCCAGAAGACCTCAGGAAGTTAATAAATAAGGAAAGCAAAAATCTGCAAAGGTCTACTAATATCTGTTGAACTGAATAAATTCCATCACTTAAGCTAGTGACAAATTAATTGAAATTCATAACTTCAAATTCATCATGCCAGATATTCCAGGCTTCCCAAGCACATACACAGGCTGGAAAGAGAAATGACACAGAGGAAAATGACTTTGGGGTGTTAGTGGATAAGAAGCTTGACAGAACCCAACAAGACACACTTGAAGCACAAAAGCCAAAGCTATCCTAGATTACATCAAAAGCATGAAGGGCATGAATGATAGGACAAGGGGAAATGGTTTAAAACTGAGACAGTAGGTTTAGATTAGAAATTAGGAAGATTTTCTTCACTGTAAGGATGATGAAGCACCAGAACAGGATGTCCAGAAAAGCTATGGATGCCCCCATCCCTGGAAATGTTCAAGGCCAGGCTGAATGAGGCTTTGAATGGTGTGCCTTAGTACATTAACAATACATTTATCAGGCACAGACAAAAGCAGCAACATGTGGAGCATTTCGCAATTTAACAAACATAATCAAAATGTACTCTTGAAAAATGGTCATCAAAATAGGGAAAAGTCCTTCAGTTTGGCAAAGAAAAAGTATTGTTCTGATTCCTCATTAAAACTTTGAGGTGATGACATATAATTTTATAGAAAAGTGGTATGTATTTATAATTCACTAAAAACTACAAATATTGTTATGTGTAATAATTATAGAAAAGAAAACTAACTTTTATTCAATAGGTTTTGATGGAAAACATTTTTGGATAATCTGAAGCATTCCGTTAGAAAGTAGACAGTTTATTTGATTTGATATGTTACACAGCAGTTGCATCCCAGAAGTCCTTCATCACATGGTTTTGTTCTCTTTCATTCTGATTCCTAAAAGTAGTTTGAAGTACTAATGAATAAAATGTTAAAAATAAGAAATATGTTATTTTTTCCAATGAATTTATATAAAATAAAATAAACTTTAAAAACTAACAAAAACCAAAACACAACCTAAAATAAGAATAAAATTATCTAGAGATACCTTTACAAAACATTAATGTAATCATAAAATATTTTTATTAAAAAGTATTTTTTCTTTTTCTAATAAAATAATAAAGAATGTGAAAATGTGACTGAATATTACTTTGAACGTTTGTATGTTTTTTGGTAATAGTGTTATCTTTTTAAACTAGTGTTACACAACCACTATTCTTTAAAATTCAGCGTGATTCCTCTTGACACTGACCATTGTGAATGAGAGAAGAACTGGTTACAGATACTTTACCTACAAACCTTTGGTATGCATGATTTCAGATGTATTTCTATTATTATATACAGGATTATTATATACAGAAATATATTTGAAAAGAAAGCTCCACTTAACATCTAAGTTCGGCTTTGCTGAAATTGTATGTTAGGTGAGATGATTAAACTTATGGCACTAATTATCTGGGCCATTATTTGTTTGACGTAGTAGAAGCCATAAGTAAAATAATCATAGCATATACAACATAAAATACTGTTGAAAAGTAGGAGACCATAAAATAGTAACAACATAACAAAATCACCTTTCTTTATCTAGTAGGATATTCCCTAGGGAAATACTTTTGGAAGGAAATTTGAATAATGATAAAGCCAGTCTTGCAGCAAGATTTTCAGTTTAATATTTGACATCAGTCATTTAGGTGTTTTACTTAATCTTGTGAAGAGTTTTTTTTCTTGAACTACCCTGGCAGTCAAGCAGATATTTTCCTTCTGGGTATATTTAAAAAAAAAAAAAAAAGGTGCCAAAAGCTTGCCAGAATTAAGAGTAAAAACTACTTTATATAGTAAGGTTATAGACCATGATAAGGCTTATTGAACTGGGATTTTGAGCAGCTTTAGGTGTCTTTTACTAAATAAGGTCATATGAAAGCATAAGAGCGTTTTTGCCCCTCTGATGTGACTAACATTTTTATTTGCCTTGCATTGAACATCCATTCTGTTTTCTGAAAAGGTGTTTTCATAATCAAAGTCACAGATCATGGTAATAACTGTTTTTTTTTTTTTTTACTTCATAAAAATACAGTCCTTTTAACTTTGTGTTTTGAGTTATAACATCAAATATTAGCAAGTACTTGTGGGCAAAGGGGACAGGGAAGTGAAACTGGGAGCAAGATTGAATAAGATCCAGGGAATAGACAAGTAAAAGAAAAAAAGGACTTGAACAAGGAATACACAAAAGATAGACAAACAGTGAGTAGTGTGAGGGAAGTAGATGGGCATCACCAAACCATGGGAAGGCAAAGAAAAGTAATGAATTAGAAATAAATTAGAAAACTTCAGGTGAAGTCTGAAGGTCAATAAGAAAAACTTGTATTACAACAAATAAGAGTAGAATTGTAAAGAATATTAGAAATATCATGTAAAGTTACAAAAAATAAATATGTTTGTTGGGTTTATTTTCTTGGTGGCTAGTCAGGGAAAAAAAAAAAGTTTTTGATAAGCTTTGGACTTAAGCATCGTGAATGTAAATATGGTGGGGTAGAAGGGGATGATAAATGTAGCTTTGTGGCTTTTAAATATCTTCTCCATTTTTAATTCCAGTGGATAGACTTCTCTGATTCTGAGCAGGTGGAAGAGGACACAGTCATAATCACATTGAACAAAGAAAACTTCAGTACTTCAGGTCTACCATGGCAATTTTTGCTTAGAACCCACCCTATGAAGAGCACTCCTTTGGAATGTTTAATCACAAATTGATCTCAACAAATGTGAGACCCATGGTCTGGAGCCTGCTTTAGCTTTTGCCTTGGACAGTCAGACCATTTCAGTCTTATCTCAAGTACAGTGCCTCCACAATTTTTATTTTTCCCAGAGATTTATCATCTAGTCCTTTGTTTTTGTTAAGTATACAATCCTTCTGACATAGCAAGGTGAGGATGGCATAATGGTAAGATAGCCCTTGAAAGTAGAGAGTTGTGAATCACCAGTGGTGCTGGTCAAGGGAACTTGCTCAGTACCTCTGCGTATTTTTTCTTACATAAGGAAGTTAATTATACTAAAGCAAGCTCATATTTCTATTGCTTTCAAACCAGACTGTAATAAGCTGGGAAAAAAAGTTGAGGTTTAAATAATTTGCTCTTTTTTCAGTTGTGTATACTGCCACTCTTTCAAGTTGGTTTCATTAGTTTAGAAGTTCACAAAAAAATTTATGTTGAGGGCATATTTTATAACTGTGTTCTTATGCTAGTGAACAGGAATTTATGTGTGAAACAATTGATATTTACTAACAAGTATTTATTGGTTTATTCAAAGAAGCAATTCTTTTCAGCATTCTCCTGAGTAGTAGTAAGTATCCTGTTTGTCTCTATACTGTGACACTACTTCAAGATGTTCTCCATTTATCACATATATTAAGCATGATTAAGTCTTGCCTGGGATTTGGTGCAAGCAGTGCGCATGAAATCTAGAGTACAACAGGAAATTATATCAGTGCATTTTAGTCAACTGATCTCTTCACCAAAACCACTGCCTTCATTGGAGCAATGTGGGAAATTCCAATGGAATAAATATAATTTTTTTCAAGTAATATGCAAGTTAGTACTGAATCTTTACAGACATTTCAACATATTTTACTGTAGTAATATGTACCTTCTGGCTAGACTGAAATTATAGTTGTACCAGCTGTAGCACAGTTACATTGACTGTTTAGTAGTTTAAGTATATTCTTGCAAGTAAAAGAGTCCTTCTTATGCTTTGTCATTTCTTCCCTTTTCATGTGTGTGTGTTCATAATAATATTTTAATCATGAAGAAGTCTGAATGTTTCAAGGAACTCTACAAAAGGGTCAGTATAATCTCACACCTTAACTTAACACCATCCCCAAATACCAGCCCATTTTTATCTTTTTCTGCCTGCCTTCTCATTCTCAAGAGAGGCATGATTTATTTAACTACAGTTGGCCGCAATTATTGTTTTAAGGAGATGGAAGAGTTTAGAAAAGCAAATAATTTTCACAAGTGAAAGAAAATCAAGATTTTGGATCCCAATTTTAATTGAGTGTCAGCTAAACTTTAGTTTCATGGTGTTTGGTTAAGTATGTTCAGAAGGAGGGATTCAGTCCTTTGGGGAATGTTGTTGAAAAAAATTTAGTCGCAGCATAGGTTTTTAATTATTTATACTAAATGTGTGTTTTAAATATAGTTCTCTGGCCTCGCATTCTCTAAACTCATCACCAATATTTCAATATTGCATTTTCATTTTTGTTTAAATTATAGTGTTATACTTGTTAAAATATTTTGATAAAAAATTTTGCCAAATGTAGACTAGGACCGTAAGAGGAAATAAAAGGTAGGTACAAGACAGAGCTAAACAGAAAGGTTCAAATGTTTTAACTCATAGGTACAAAGATGTGTTAGGCTTGCACCCACCTTCTGATAACTAATTAAATAATTGCAAAATTAAGTGCTTTTTTTCATGTCATAACTAGTCATTTTAAATCCTAGAACTCACCTTGAGGACAGTTTGGGAACAGGTGAGAAGATATTGAGAAGACAGGGCACTGAGGGATAATTTGTTCAAATAGCTAAACTTCAAATGTAGTGACAAGAACAGGCAAAGAACCTTCTTGATAGTGTACCTTCATTTGCGACTTAGGAGACAGGAAGCCAAAGCAGTAACACTGTCTTTATAACTTGATAACTGCAAGCAGCAAAAAGGTCTATTTGTCAGGGTTATTGGGTTATTTTGTTATGTTTTTCTAATCAGGACATCAGTAATAGTACAAGTGGAATGTTCTAGAATTTGTTACAGATATGTCTTACTGTTGGTAATCAGTCTTGTATAATCATGCTGGCAATTTTTCTCTCACTGGGGAGTGAGCTAAGGCATAAACTTATATTTCCAGTATCTGGTTCAAATAACTTGATATGAAGATATCTAACATGGTATATGACTTTTCTATAGAGTTTTACACATATGAGTATGTAGTTATGTATGTATAACTTTTATATATATATGTATATATAACTATGTATCTAATTAAATATTTGTGTATATGGGAATGTCTTGAAGACTAGTAACACTGGTTTGAAATCACTTACACAAGTAATCCCATAAACTTTGTTAATATTAATATCATAGATAATTTTACTTAAATGACCATAGAAGTAGAGTGAAAACAAAGTGTTAATTTAGTAACACAGTGATCTTGAAGGGGCTAGTTTGGAGCTGCAAGAAGAAAAAACCTCAAGAAACCACAAACCAAAATAAAGAAATAACGCCAAAACTCCACAAGACCACTCTAAAGAGCGTTTCTCCAATCTCATCTGATGGCTGAAGAAGTATTTTTATGTATTTTGTCCAAAAAAAATTTGGGTTTGCAGTATCTATTTACCTTAAATCTGTCTGTTTAAAAAGGTTGAAAAATCCTTGGAGTAGGAATCAAATGGTTCCCCTGACAGAAGCTACGAGGAAAACATAATCATAACAAAATGTTTAAAGTAGAAAGATGTGACTTAACTTATACTGAGCAAAAGGAAAATGTTGTATTTGTCTATAATGTCAAGGAGTAGATATTTACTGAGTCAGCCTACTAATTAACTATGTTTACCAAGAGATCATTTATGCAGCTGAAGAAATGGCCAGTTGTAATTGGTTCCCTACCTCGGGGGAGCCAGGGACAAATCTTATTAGACTGGAATGACACAAATCTGGATTCTGACCAGCTGGAGCAGACTTTCTTCTTCCAATATGCCCATATTTCCCTGCTGAGAAGCCTTCTGCCAAAATAGACCCCTGTCAAAGTTTTAAATGTTGCTTGTCCATCACCACCATGAATCAACATTTTATTCTGCAACAGGTTTGTAATGAAAATTTGTTATTTATCTGCTTTCATCTTTAATGAAGAATGATATATATAATCATTTAATATCAAATTGGATTCTAGTTAGTTTGTTTAGGGACCTACAAAACAGAAGTCTTGTTTCTTGTAATAGTTTCTCTCTTACATAGGTTAAATATCTACCTTAAAGAGAAACTTCAAGACAGGTTCAGAAAGCGGAAAACTGCATTTGTTATAAATAAAATCTGTTTATGTCAATAGAAAAGTGTTATTAAAATACCAAGAGAGAAAAATCATATAGTATCCAGTAATAACATTAATGTTATTTTTCACTGAAATAATCGCATTTGTAACTACTCGAAGATATGTACTTTTCAAAATATAATTTCCTATTTAGAAATTTGTTTGTTCCAAGTTATTCCTATTTCCAGGTGTTCCCATATCTGTGGCTAGATTAATGTAACTAAATTATCATCAGTTTCTCTTATGAACATGCCATAAGAAAAAAATAAATTGGAAGCTATACCACAGTCTCTTACTTTCTTTCACTTTATTGAGACTATTATGTAAAAACTAAAACTTCCCACACATAGAGCTAATGAGCACTCAACATCCTTTATTAGACACCAGAAAGGGAGAGTTAAATTTTATGTTTGTTTGTTGGTTTGTTTTTTTTTTTTTTTTTACAGAATTTCTTTTCTCTTTCCAAATTAAAAAAAAAAAAATTATTGTTACCTTCCGTCCTTTAAAATTATTTACGATTATTTGTGATATATACTGCAGTTCCCAATGCTGTAAATGTTGGGGTTTTTTTGTTGTTTTTTTTTACTTAATCAGTCTGTTTTCTTATCCTTATTCATTTGTTCTCTCCTTTGGTTTGTACCGGTTCCTTTAAACAGCCAGGATTTGTTTGATTTTGTGTTTGTTTTTTTTCCACACAAGAACATTTGATTCCTTTTAATTCTGTACATGGTTGCAGGAAACTGCTTGATCCATAGATTCTGTCTCTGCAATATTTATGGTAAAGAATAAAGGGAAAGAGTTCAATGGGTTAGTTTCCTCTTGCAATACTACTCCACTGCTAGGACACAGCATCCAATTCTGTATGTCACCTGATAGCTCCAGATCTTATCCATCCCCCAAAGGCATTCCTAATGTCACAAGAAAATTGTGGAGGCATGTCTGCAAGAACTGTACAGAATATTTAGTAAAGAAGCAGGGGGGTGGAGATTGGAGAATGATTTCTAGCTTAAGAATTATTTCTAGTTTATGATTCTAACACATGTATCTGTTAGAATCTCTTTCACACACACATGCACACATGCCCTCACCCCTGTCCCTCTCCATTCCCTTTGATTCAGATTGGACCTGCACTGTGGATCCTGGGCAACCAGACACTCCTTGTGACCACTGAGCGTAGCTGAGTATGGGTCTCAACATAAAGCTTTTCCACCTTGGACTTCATCTTCAGGGTGGAGTTGAAATTCCAAGTATGGAGTTTACATTACAAGTGGTGATTGTCTTCACTCTTTATTGGTTTCTGAATTAGGCTGTTGGTGCAAGTCTTGGAATTTATGAACTTCCTTATCAAAGGCAAATTAATGGTTATTACTGTGACTCCTATCACTTTTTGGTCTCCATCTTCAAATCTGTGACAAGTCTGTGAAGCTGACCACAGTTACATGGCAAATTTCACTTGTACATCTTGGCTTGCAAGCAGACACTGGATTAATCTAGTCAGCTCAAACTGTGCAGTTCTGTGTAGTCCAGATCTCGTTTGCCTCAGTAGTGCTTTCAGATATGCATCAGTCTATGATGATATGTACCTAGGTACCACCGTCTTGCCCTATTTTGTCTCACATATCTTTCCAGATTTCCAAGCCTTCCTTCATCGTAACCTATTTGCCTCTACTAGACAATGGAAAAGATTACTTGAACATGATGTAGAGCTTAAATCTGTTCCTCTTCCAAAAAATCTCTCATCTTTAGATTTGGAGAACCTCATACAGAGACAGATTTTCCACTATACTATGATTTTTCTAGTTCTCAGTATGGTTAGATTTATTGCATTGTAATTTTGACTGACTTTGCAACCTCTTCTGATTTTTGTTTGCAAATATTTGTGAAAGAAAATGGTTTTTAATTTGAGTGTTTAGACAAATACCGAATGTGTAGCTGGGTTTCATTTAATTATACAGATGCATTTCAGGCATCAAAATGCATTACACAGATAAAATATTACCTCTTGAGTATGGAACACCTAAGAGGGATAGTTAACTAGCAAGCCATAGGGTGTTTGTTTTGTTCTTTCACATAAAAACCTTGTTAAGTAAAGGCAAACATTTGAAAACAAGAACTTCATAACAAATTCTGTCAACAAAAATAGGAATAAATTAAATAATCAAATTTCATGTGAATTTTTTTTTCCAGCTGTACCTAATCCATAATGATACTGACTTTACAAATAGTAAACAAAGATCCAAATTATATATATTACACATTATATATATATATATATATATATCTCCAAATAAATATTTAGGATACCACTTTTCCTTATATAAAAGATCTTTTATTTTATAGCATGTGTGTCCATTTTAAAATAATTTTAGAGTATTAATAAAATTACAAATTTAAACTTATATCTGCAGGTAAGATTTCAGAACTTTAAGGACACCCTGAAAAACACAATAATAGAAACTTAAAAAAACTTGCTAACTGCCTCCCCCTTTATACTTTTCACTCCAGAGGGAAAAAAAACCACCAAAACAAAAACCAACAAAAAAACCAAACCAACCAAGCAAACAAAACAAACAAAGACAATCAAAAACCAAACCAACAAAAAAACCCCACAAAACCAACAAAACCCCAAAAACACACCTCACATTTTAAAGAAAGGTTTTGTAACCTTAAAACTGTCGCAGACTAGATTAATTAATTGGACTCCAGATAAATAGGAATGGTGATAAAAAATATTTTTTGAATTCATAAATCATAGAATCAATCAAGTTTGAAGGGAACCCAGAAGCTGTATAGAACTGAATATTCTGCTTAAAGCATGGCTGACACAAAAATCAGACAGTTGTTCAGGGCTTTGTGCAACACTTCTACTTCAATGAACAACCAAAAGCCTAGGAAAGATAGAGCTTCAAAGGCCAAAGAAAATCCTCAAAATATGTGTCTATTTTTCTTAGTGCATAATTTTCCTAAGATTTATAGTTGAGTAGTGTCCCAAATATTTTTTACTCCAAATAACAATGTGTCTAGTTTCCTAAATAGAATCACAGGATCACAGAATGGGTGAGGTAAGAAAGGATCACAATGGGTCATCTGGTCCAACCTCCTTGCACAAGCAGGGTCAGTCTAGAACACATTGTGCAGGATTGCATCCAGACAGTTCTTGAAAAGTGAAGGGAGAATCCACAGACTGTGCAATATGTTCCATTGTGCAGTCACTCAGACAGTAACAAAGTTCTTCCTCATATTCAGGTGGAAATTCCCGTGTATCAGTTTCTGCCCTTTGCCTCTTGTCCTATCGCTTGGCACCAGAAAGATGAGCCTGGCTTTGTCCTCTTGGCATTCTCCTTTTAGATACTTGTATATGTTGATAAAGTCATCTCAGTCATCTCTTCTTGAGGCTGAACCGGCCCATCTCCCTCAGCCTTTCCTCCTAAGAAAGATGCTCCAGTCTCTGATTCATCTTCATAGCCCTCCACTGGACCTGCACCAGGAGCTCCATATCTCTCTTGCAGTGAGAAAAGCTCCCCTTTAACAGAGGTTAAAGATGTATCAGTGACTTTGGTAAAATTCCAGAAAGTAAAAGAGAGAGATTGTAAAGAATTACTCAATTTCTGAAATGGAGATGTAATGAGGAATGACCACTATCAGAGATGGCAAAAAAGAAGGAAGGATAACATAAATACTTAACTATAAATACAAATGATACAGAGTAGTATAACCAGGAAAACAATTTTTCTGTACCCATTTTTCTTTATAGCTGTCATATAGTTTGCTGCTCTAGTATATGTAGTTTCTTTTTCCTCACTTGTATCTGTTGCTGGTTGCTGTGTTCCCTTTAGTAAGAGATATGTTTCAGTATATCATTCATTAATATCACAGTGTGACAAGTGGTTTAGTAGGCTTTCAAGAAGATGGGGAAATCAAAGGATGTTCATTAGCTCGAAACATATGTTTTACTTAAAGGAAACATTTTGTGGTACTATAAAAATTGTATTTGTTTATTTTTTACCTTAAATTGTACATTAAATCCTAAGACAAATCCTATAACTAGTTATTTGTACAGAGTAAGGTAAGTACCTTCTGCTCTGCATTATAAGAGCCAGCATCCCACTGTTCTCATCTGTATCTGTTAAAAGAACAGGTGCAAGATATTTGTATACCAATAAGGCTCCCATGATACCTTCAGTTTGAATGTATGAATTGATGGAAGCTTTCCTGAGTTGCAAACAGCTTTTTGTTGAATGTGTTTTGGCAGGGAACTAGCATCCTGTCATGTAGCTGTGCCACATAATATTATTCTGTACAATGTAATATTCTAGAAAAAAAAATTTGCTCACATTAAATCTTACCTTTATTCTGAAACTAGACAATGCTATGAGCAAAATCCCAATGCTGGCTTTTGAACATACCATGTCCCCCAAGTGCTCATTAGTCTGTGCTTGAGTGCAGCTGTACAGCCATGAACAGGTGATTGAGAAGGATTGGATGAGAAGGAGCTGAAGCAAACCTGTCTGGCACTTTCTCTTCCTCATATGGGAACAGCATTTCCATGCATGCATTTACTCTGAGTCCTAGCTGGAGCTGGGTTGCCTTCCTGGTCCCAGCCCATGGGCACAGACTTCCACATAGCCTTAGGGAAGCCTGGTCACTGAGGACTTGCCTGGCCATCAGATGTTCTGGTCACTATCCTTGTCCCAGCTCTTCTCTCTTGGTTGGATACTATGGGACTGTGTCTCTTGATCAGCTTCTCCTCTGCTGGCCTCTCTGACTCCCAGCTCCCATCTTTCTACCTGACCATGTGCAAGTTCTGTCTTTAAAACTGGAAAAAAATAATATTTTAAAATGTTTGGTCTGTAATCTAATATCAAAGTTGAAGATTAGAACTGATAAATAACATAATGTTTTTTTACTTCCATGAGACAAAACTCTGTTGTAATAATTTCAGGTTTAGCTTATGAGAAAAGTAGTTTTTAATTAGAAAACACTGATGCAGAACCATTCAAGTAATATCCCAAAATAACTTTATCTTGCAACATTAAGTAAGCTAAGTTTGTTCACTGAATAGTGAAGAACAAAGATGACTGAAAATGATGTACTAGTTCTTAGTTCTATGGAGACATATTTTTATAGTTTACTTAAATTTGTCCATGCTGTGGTTTAACCCCAGATGCAATGAAGCACCACACAGATGCTCACTCCCTCCCTCCAGGGTGGGATGCAGGACAAAATCAGAACCATAAAAGAAAGCTTCTGTATTGAAAAACAGACAGCTTAACAGGTAAAGCAAGAGCCACACACACAAGTAAAGTAAAACAAGGAATTAATTCATCACTTCCCATAAGCAAGCAGGTATTCAGCCATCCCAAAAAAAAGCTGGACTCCATCATGCATAATGGTCACTTGGAAAGGCAAATGCCATCACTCTGAATGTCCCTCTCTTTCTTCTTTTTCCCCCACCTTTATAAACTGAGCATGACACCATATGGTGTGGGATATCACTTTGGTCAGTTGGGGTCAGCTGTCCTGGCTGTGTCCCCTCCTAAGTTTGTGTGCACCCCCAGCCTCTTCACTGGTGGGGTGTGGTGGGAGACAGAAAAACCCTTGAGTCCATGTAAACACTGCTCAGAAATAATGAAAACATTCCAGTGTTATCAATGCTGTCTTCAGCACAAATCCAAAACATAAATCCATACCAGCTACTGTGAAGAAAATTAACTATACCAGCAAAACCAGCCCAGTCCATAAAGGGTATATGTGATACTAAGGAGTTATGCAAAGTAAAAGTCCCGTTATTACTCTCATTGTGTATCTCTGAAAAATGCCCGATTATGTATCAGAAGCTCATCTGTTATATTAGTAGCTGAGCAGTGTGTTAACAGACAGTAAAGTTAAAATGTCTTTTGAAATGATCAACTCAAGAAGGAATTTAGGAATTCTTAACACATCAGCCATTGTCTTCTCTAAATTCTGAATATTGCCTGTTTAATTGTTCATAAAAAATTCTGAAAGTTCCTGAGTTGAGAAAAGAGGGGAAGAAAAATGGGAACAAGGGAAGCATGTTGGGCAGAGAGAATACCTGATATTTTAAAACATTGATAAGATGGTCCAAATAATAAAGTATCTCCAATTAGTATTGTTTCTTTAGGGGAAAAAAAAAAAAAAAGAGAAAGAAGAGTTCCAATACAGACCTTGTTAATTAAAAATACAAATTAGCACTTGAAGCATATTTGGTGACAATCAATTGGATTTTTAATAAATAGATCTTATATCCTACCTTACTGTCATTTTTCATTGGATTAACATTGGCATTAGTAAAAATAATTCTGCTGGTGCAATAAACTTCTATGTAGTAGTGGGAACATTTTCACACAACAATTCGACTTAAAAAAAAATAGTAGGTACATGAAATCAATGCAGTGCACACAATGTAAGTTACAATATTAAACACATAGCTCAGATACCAAAGAACTCTGCTGGAAAATAAACACTTTTTTTTTCTATACAGTTAATTTTTGATATTTATTTAAAGAAGTATTTTTTATTTGTATTTCAAAGAAGGTATTGTGCATTTGTATGGTATGACTGTTGAGTGGATAATTTATAATGAAAATACCTTGGAAACTGAGAACACGGTTCTGGACACAGGAACATGTATCAGTACAGCTAACATAACTTCAATTGCCTAAGAACAAAGTATGTAAGACTTATAAGATGTGGAATACTACTTTGAGAATTGACTTTGAAAATCTCACAGGTATGAGAATAAATTGCTCATCAGTGGAGGACAACTGAAATTAAAGACAATATGACCACATTGATTTCATGAAGTTACACAAATATTATTGCTTTGGAATTAATGAAAAAGAAAACTCAACAGCTGCTTGAGAAATAATTGAAAGACATTAAAGAAGTATGTTGCTATATTGTTTAATATCCAGCATACTTAAAAGTTCATCTGTAAAGTAACCTCTGTAATTTATTGCCTGAAATAATTGTAATGGAACATGAGAATCTGAAAGCCAGATTCTGCACCAGGAACAGAGTAACACTGGGCACAAATATACACTGTGAGAGGAGTGGCTAGAAACCACCCCACCAAGAGGGACAAACAGGCACAATGGAAGTCAGAAGTGTGCCCTGGACGCCAAGAGAGCAAACTGCATCTTGAGGTGCGTCAAACACAACATCACCAACTGCTCAAAAGAGATTATTAACCCACTGTATTAAGTGCTGGTGCAGCCTCACCTGGAGTACTGTGTAAAGTTCTGGGCCCCACAACTTAAGATATGAACATGAATGCATTCAGAGGAAGGCGACAAAGCTGATGAAAGGGCTGCAGAAGGAATGTCCTGTGAGGAGATCATGAGGACCCTGAGATTTTCTACTCTGGAGAAAAGAAGGCTGAAGAGTGACGTCATTGTTCTCTAGAGTGTTAAAAGGATGGGAAGTGGAGAGGGAGGCATTGATCTCCTTGGTCTCAAGTGATAGGATGCATGGGAATAGTTCAAAGCTGAATCAAGGGTGATGCAGACTCAGAATTAGGAAGCATTTCTTTACCAAGAGGGCGGTCAAACACCAAAACTAGCTTTCTGGAGAAGTTTTTGATGCCCCAAGCCTGTCCGTGTTTAAGATGCATTTGGACAATGCCCTTAACAACACGCTTTAGCTTTTGGTCAGCCCTGAATTTGTCAAGCAGTTGGTACCAGAGTTAAGATAAACATTATGGCTGAAGAAGGATAATATGGTGATAAATGAGTGTATTAATATTTCAGCTACATAATATTAGTCTAAATTCATTATTACTATTAACGTTTTCTTTTTCTCATGATAGCTGTAAGACTTTTGACTAAGAATTTTTGACCACTAGAAATTTTTAATGTACATACTGGTATTTCCTGAAACACTTAGTTCATCTAAGAGGTATCCTCTGTATTTAGAAATACAGAGGATAAACAGGATTAATGGGAGCCAAAGAGAACTGATTGATGTATCTTTCTTCTATTTCTCTTCTTCCCCAGAATGGATTATCTCTGAATGAAACAGCTGCATCTCAGATCTTTCTCACACCCCTCTCTTGCAGCTCTCAGATCTGCCACGTCTTCAGATGTTTTCACAGTTCAGAGATCCATGGTTCAGAGATTACCTAAACTCTCTACAGGATTTCTTTTTTTTTTCTTTTGGGAAAATAGATTGTTGTGAGTGGCTGATGTGGTTTAACGCTGGTATGAACATAAGCTCTGCACAGGCCCTTGCTAAGTGGGGAATAGAATCAAAAAGGTAAAAGTGAGAAAATTAATGAGTTGATATATAGACAGTTTTATAGGAAAAACAAAGCTACATTCAGGTAAAGCAAAATAAGGAATTCATTTGCTATTGTCCATGTGTAGGCAGGTATTTAGCCATATCATGAGAAGCGGGTCTTCAAGTAACCACAGAAAAGCTAGTTGAGAACAGAAATGCCACAACTCCAGTCATCTTTCCTTCCTCCATCTCTCCAAGTTTCACTACTGAAGCATGATGACATATGGTATGGAATATTCCATTTTATCGGTTGAAATCAGCTGTCCTGGCTGTATCCCTTCCCAGTTTTTTGTACACCCCCAGCCTACTCAGTGGTGGGCTGGGGTGAGAGGCAGAAAAAGCCTTGACACTGTGTGAGCACTGCTCAGCAGCAAATAAAATGTCACGGCATTATCAACACTGTTCTCACCACAAATCAAAAACACAGCCCCATGCTAGCTACTATTCCACCCAAAACCAGTACTGCTGCATAATTATTCAGAAAGATGAATGGTATTGAGACCATGCCAACTAGAAAACCCTTTCTGTAGAAACAGATATGATTAAACTTCACAGAAATTAAAACATAAAGTATTCCAGTGTTTCATCAGCTGCATTGTAAAATAATTTCTTCCTTATAGATAGTGTAAACCTACAGTCTTTCAGTTTAAAACCATAACCCCTAGTGCTATTGCAACTGGCACTCCTAAAAGGTTTGTTCCCATCTTTCTTACAGGCCACTTTAGCTGCAATGAGGTGTCCCCAGGGTCTTCTCTTCTCCCAGCTGAACAACACCTCCTCTCCACTCCAAGAGGTCCATGCCTTTCCTGTTCTGAGGACCCCAGAGCTGGATGTAATACTTCAGGTGGGATCACTCAAGAGCAGATTAGATGGGTAGAATCTCCTCCCTCACCTGGCCACACTTCTTTTGATGCAGCTGAGAATTCCATAGACTTTTTGGGCTGTGAATGCACATTGTTGTTTTATGTCCAGGTTTTCATCCACCCCCAAGTACTCCCAAGTCCCTTCTTGACATGGCTGCTCTCAATCCCCTCATCAAGCAGTTTGTATTGATACTAGTGGTTATCCTGACCCAGGTGCAGCACCTTGCACTTGGCATTGTTGAACTCACGAGATTCCCATTGCCTCACTTCTCAAACTTGTCCAGGAATCTCTGGATGTCATTCCATCCTTCAGGCATGTCAAAAACACCAAGAGGTTATTATAATATATTAAAAATATATTAAAAATTATAATTTTTCACATCTTACTTTTTGTTATTATTTTTCTTCCAGGGGCCAAAGATACTTAGGGAACTCCTAACTTTATAGATTTTACAGAAATTATTTCATGAGGATGAACACATCCCTCATTTCATCTTGCTCCATAAGTTCTTTTCTCAAGGACTTCTGGAAAGAGTACACCACCTAGTAGGTGGACAATGGCCACCTGAGACCTTTATTATTGCCAAAGAATGTGTCAATTATTCAGTTATTTTTCATTTGTCTGGATAATTTAACTTTTTATTAAAAAGAATTATTTCTCTTTTGTCATATGGATTTATGAACTTCACAGTGAAATAATTGATACTTTGTTGATGCCAGGGGCTTGTATAGGGGAAGATCTTGAGTAATCTGGGAGTTTGTTTTTTTTTTTTTTTTTTTTTTTTTTTTTTTTTTTTTTTTGTTTGCAGGCGTTTCTCCTTTCCTTTCCTTCCCTTCCCTTCCCTTTCCTTCCTTTCCTTTCCCCCTTGCCCCTTGCCCTTCCCTTTTCCTTTCTTTCTTTTTCTCCATTCTCAGGGATTGCAATTCTGTAACTCTTCCTGTTTAGAAAACAAAAAATGCCATTAAAAAAGGTTATTGAAGTTATTTGGTGTTGTATGAAACACAATTTTTAGTGTCTAGATGACAATTAATCCAGTATGTGCATCTTATCTAAGCCAATCATTGTAGCTCTGATATTATTAAAAGAGACAGGATGTGCAAGACAGATGTTCTGAATAACCTTCCCCTTGGATAAATCTGAAAGGGGTATATGTCTGTTGTTCCAGACTTCTTTTTGCATGATAGCTTTCTAGTTTTCTTTTCTAGAAAGTCTTGAACGCACAAAGCTGTGTTCATGTCACGAGAGGAAAGCAGTTTATTCTGTACTGCTCTATTACTACTACAAAACACTAAAGAAGACACCTTGTTTGGTTACTTATGTCATTGGTCAGATCAACTATGTGACATGGTTTAACAGGTCTATCTAGGTTACTGATTACACTAAATGTGTCCATCATTGTTTCAGTTAATGTTGAAATTTAGATTTAAACTTATAAAATTGTTAATACAAAAAGTAACTCTTTAGATTCATTCTGATTTTGATATATTATGTTGGAAAAAGTAAAATAATTATTTCATGATTAATCAAAATTGTTAAAATTTATGTCAAGTCTAGAATTTAACATGAGTGCTTCACAGAAGTATGCTAATAGAGCAGCCAAATGAGACTAGTCAAATAGTCTTAGTAGTGCTCTTCAACTTCCATATATAAGCAATAATACCTTTGAAAATATAGTACCATAGTTTGGGGGTTTTTTCATGCAAAAGAAATCAGGTTGCATTTATAGGATCAAAGGGCAATTCAGGTGTGAAGATACTTCAGAAAGCCTCTAGTCCAGCTTCTCAGTCAAAACAGGGGCAGCTCTGAAGTCAAGCCAGGTTGCTCAGCACTCTGTCCAGGTATTTTGAAAGACAGAGACAATGCCATATCTCTGGGCAACTTGCTCTGCTGACTGGGCAATCTCACAGCAAAAAACTTTCTCCCTACATGGGAAAAGTGCCCTGTTTCAAATTATGTCTGCTGACTCTTAACCTCCCCACATGCTGCATGACTTAGTGATTACTCAGAAGTGCCAAGTTAACTGCTGGACTTGATGGTACTAGAGGGTTTTTCCAACCCAAATGATTCTGTGATTCTGTGTTGAAGGACTTGGCTTTGCCTCCTTTTAGACTTTCCAATAGGCAAAGATATGCTTTTGTTAGAAGCCCTGCAGGCATCTCGTCTACAGGCTGAACAAACCCTGGTCCCACAGCCTTCTCTCATAAGGCAAGTAGTCCAATCCTGACCACCCTCGTAGTTTATCAATATCTTTCGTGTACAGGACACACTGATTAGATGCTGTGTAATCAGTTCTAAGTAAAAGCATGAATAATCACTTCCCTGGACCAGCTGACTGTGCTTCCATGAACGCTGCTGGCTGTCTTTGCTCTCAGGGCACACTGCTGCCTCATGTTCAGCTTGCTGTCCTCCAGGGTCCCCAGAGTCTCTTTGTCAAAGCTGCTTCTTAGTCTTTCAGTGCCCAGGCTACCACTGTCAGGGGTCTTCCTTCCTTGGGATAGGACTTTGCATTTTGCTTTGTTGAACTTTATGAGGTTTCTCTCAGCCCATTTCTCCTGCCTGTAAAAGTCCCACTGCATGGCAACCTCTCCATGACCTCCAGTGAATTTACTGGTTCCAGCCCCAGACAAATTTAGTGTCATCTTCATAAAAATGAATCAAAGTTTTTCTGATTGAAATAGTCTTGATTACAGAATGGAAATGTTTGTGGGGTGTGCGTGTGTGTGTGGAGAACATAGTAAAATATTTAAAATAATTAATAAATTCCTACTCTAAGTATTATTCATTGACTTGCATTCTGCATAAGATCATGCTCTCAGGCTGTTGCATTATCTGTAGTGATTGGTAAATTAATTTGTAATTAAACTGAAGAAATAGGATTTGATACAGCATAGAAAATTCTGCACATCTTATGCATCAGATTTCTTTGCAAATGCATTCCTTACACTCTGCCTTTAGGCAACTGGATCTGATAATATTCCTACTAACAGGTGCTCTAGGCATAACGAGACAGGCAGTAGACTTACACATATACTGCTCAGAAACAGAAAATCTTTAATATGATGCAATCTTCTGTAAGAGTTTTCCATAACTAGAAGCAAATGTGACACAGAGTGACTAAATCAGCAATGCCCTATCTTCTAGTTTAGTGGTGATAAGGGGCACATCTTACTTTCTTACCCTAAAGGTTTTGTAGTTTTCATGAAAAATTAGATGTCTTAGCAGTAAGAAATTTATAGTAGGCAAGTGGCAAGAACTCTTAATTAAATTTGAAGATTGAAAACATAAGTGTTTAAGACTGTGAGTGCTCAGTTATTCACTCAGAAGACCTTCTGCGACACTAAGAACTATAATAGTCAAAAGGAAGCACCACCACTTCCCCCCCCCACAAAAAAAAAAAAACACCCCACAACAAAACCCCCACAAAAACAACAACCCCCCCCCAAAAAAAAAAAAAAAAAAACCCCCCACAACAAAACCCCCACAAAAACAACAACAAAAAAAACAAACAAAAAAACCCAACCAACCAAAAAAAAAAAACAAACAAAAAAACCACCCAACTGAACAATGCACAAACAAGCAAACAAAACCGAAATTAAACAAAGAGCCTTCCACAGACATGCAAACATGAAAGTTACTGCCATTCACTAGGCTACACTAAGAATTTCATTTTTGGACTTGGGAATCTGAGGTGAGAACTAGACTTCTGCTCACAGTGTCTAATGTCCTAGTAGATGTTTGACTTCCTCACTGAGGTGTGAGACAGTGTCTCAAGAAGAATATAATAAAAAAAGTGCTTAAGCTGTCAAAAATCTATTATTAGAAAAACTACGTTTTGCTGAGAAAAGAGTGAAGAGAAAATGATTCAACCATTGCATTCGTAAAGTAAATTTTAATATCTCTGAAAGATATCTGCCACTTTTTCCACTACTCAGCTACCATTCATTTATAGAAAAATGGTAAAAACTGTCTGCACTATACTAGTGTCTTTGAACAACTAACATTACATGTGTCTGGTCTTCAGGTCTAAGATAAAGACATTGATGATGGAAAGAAAATGTGGTCATAGTGTTGTTTCAGAGTGTCAATGAGTGTTCCATTAGTGCTTAGTAGAGTGTGACTATCCTGCTATTAAAAACATGCTTTTACTAGTAGCTCCTGTACAGAGACTTTAAGAGGTCATGAAGAGTTAATAAGTTTTCACCCATATACATCCCAAATTAGGCTGGTAACAAATGACAATCATAATAAAACTTCTGCAGAGAGCATGAAGGATGATTTAACCTCCCGACATCAAAGAGCACTCACTGATTTGTTTTGAGAATAACCTTCTACTTAGAGACATTTGAGATCAACACCATATCTATTTCTAATCAGAATTCTTAGAAGAAAGAAAGGACCTTACTTGTCAAAGGCAAAGTGAATACAGTTATATATTCAAGGAGGGATGTAATATTTTCCATATTATAAACAGGACATATGAATGAAACTTGAAAAAAAAGGGGTACCTACCTCCTACTGAACTGTTTGTTGTAATGGAGGAGTTGGTAGACTTTGTTTTTAAGGCTTGATTTGGTTTGTAGAGTAAAAATTCATTTACAATTCCAATTTATACTTCAAATTACTTCATTAGGCAGCTTTTCATATTGAATTCATTCATTTTCAATAGAAATTATAGGTTTTTATTATATACATTCTTTTATCTTTTTAATGTAAATTCAAACTTCTCTCTTTTATGTCACTGATTGTCCAGCTATCATAAGGGGTAATTCAAAGGTAGCAAGTGTCAAATCATAAGTAATTCTTCTCCACTGGTGCACAACCCCTTATATTTATAAAGTTATGCACTGTGAAGCTCTTTGACCTATTTTGAAAACGTTTCATCTTTCAAAATCAAAACAGCGTGATTTCCAAGATTATGAATCTTCACTGTATTCTCACTTTCTTGTCAAACAGTCACATTTAGTATAAAGATTTGGAATAAAGTTTCACAAATTTATTCAGCAATATACTTTCCAGGCTTGTAGTATGGTAGAAAAGACAGAAAAGCCAAAGGTTTGACAGGGTATTAATAATCCATTTCCTTTTAAAAGGTTAACCTTTTGGCTTGCTGCCTTCTAATACAGCCATTTCAGAGGCACATCACATATTAAGAAACAGTGAGATTGCTTAAATTAATATCAACAATGACAATTATCTTCACCTGATGTAAGTCTTTTTGCTTTGTTCTGTCATTTGCAAGGCAAATTAAGAGGGAGCAGAAATTAGATTTCTTCTTAATGCAATCTAAATTGAAAAACTGGTAAAATTAACCATAGTAAGAAAAAAAACCCTTATTGTATAAAAGTAGAAGCATATGAAGCAGCAATTTTGATGAACCCATAGCTAAAGAGATTTGGACTTACATTACATATGCCTTGTCAGTAAAATATATACTTCAGTAGCTAAAATTGCAGTATATGTGGTTTCATCTTAGAGTAATGAAAGCTGTTTTGCTGATCATAATTTATTTGATAGGAGATAAATGCCAGTAAAAACTGAGTGGTTATGTCAATGATCAGTTGTAAAATAAAATGTATTAAGAAAACCCAAGCTGTGCTGTGTTTTTTAGATATCACATTACATTTGCAGATTCTTTAAATCTGAAAACAATGTCTCTCTGAGCAATAGTGTCCTTAATAATGATATTGAGTAGATTACCAAGGATATTCCAGAAGGCAAGTTTGCAAAATTCTTTCTATACACAAAAATTTAAATATGTTCTCTCATGAAAAAAAAGAAAAAAGAAGTCAAATATTAAAGAAATCTAAAATATACCCTCTAGGTGAAGGTGCAGCATTAGTAAAGAACATGGTAGAATTCAGCTATTTGTAGATTTGGGAAGGAAAATTCTACCCATATTAATCCCATTTCTCAGGATCCTGGAGGTAAGCGATAGGAAAAACTTGTTAAAATATCTAGACCAAACTTTCAGAAATGCAGAATTACTATCTTGTACTATGTATGATGTTTTCCAGTAATTTTGCTAGAGCAGCTTTAAATCACACACAAAATTTTCCATTTCTGTCCATTCGATATTTCACAACTTCCCTCGAAGCTTATACTGTTCTGACAAGAAAATAAACCAGGAGACAACAAAGCTACTGATCAATGAGAAAGTCCACTGCAGGCACAGTTCTGAACTTGCTGGGGCACTTGATCTCATCCTCGATCTTGACTTCAGGGCACCATGAGGTTGCTGTGGCTCACCCTTTGAGATTCTCTTCCTGTGACACCAGACCTGGGAAGCAGGACTGCTGCATGTCTGGCTATCATACTGATAAAAAGTCAAGACTGAGCACCCATCAGACTTTGATTGAAGCTCTTCCAGGACTGTCTATATGACATGTCAGTTTCCTTCCACAAGACACTCTAAGACTCAAAAATGTTGAAGAGGCCTGGGTGGTCAGTATTCCATATGGAAAACCTCTGCAAAACCAAACAGTCATTTGCGAGACAGGAACTCAAGTTTTGCTCTACGACCCTTCTACAATCTTTGGTTCTTACTTCTCAATGCCTTAAATTAGAGTTGTGTTTACTTCACATTAAAGGTACAAAAATACTAATTGTAAAACAGTACTGATTTAATCAGACTGTCAGCTGCTTATTTTCCAACGTGCAGAGCAGTGACTTTGTGTTATATTAACAATCGATGAAGCACTTGGTTTTAATTCCTTTTTATTACCTACATGACAGAATATTACTCACACAATTTTCTTTATCATTGCTGCTTTTTTATGGGGGCTACAGTCCTTTTACATTTCACAGTTTTAACAAATTGCTTTAAAAGCTTGAGTTTATTATGAATGAAATCATTGGATAGAAATAAAAATTGCAGCAGCTGTGTAAAAAAGTTCTTAGAAATCTGTGCACATGAACCAACTATGCATAATTTTATAAGGGATTTTAAATCAAGCATATCTGCAGCACTGAATTTTAATTAATAGGGCTGATTATTCTCTCAAAATTTGCACTCACATGATACGTAGTGAATACCTAAGGAACAGTCTACCAACAACCATGACTCTCTCCTCAAAAAAACCCCTCTGAGTCTTAACAAAATTAAGGTTTCCCAGTAATGAATTATATAAGGAAATTTTTTTGGTATTTTGTTTCCTGTTCCAAGGATAAAATATGTCCTCAAAGAGCATGACACTTCTCTTAATTGTCTCTGTAGGTTGTGCATTTCACTTTATAAAACATGTGGGTAAAATGCCTAAGTAGTCATGGGAGAAGGCACCTAAAACCCTCCACCATGTTTCTCACTTTCCAGATTACAGAGAAAAAGGTTATCTTCCTATGCCTGGCCACTTGAGTACACAGGTACTTCAGCAGGGTAACTGGGGCATCTCCCTGTCTGAATTCCTCTCCAGGCAGCTGATTATGGTGTTCTCTCTGAAAGTCAGTCTTGTGGCTTTGAAACCATGCTAATAAAGGACAAATTCCCAGGTTTCCTGACTTGTAAGTGAGCCTTCACTTCATGGCAGTAGTTTACAAGAGTGATGAGAGTGAAGAGGGGCTTCCTGAAACTTCAGGTAGAGCTTAGGAAAAAGGCTGTAAGAGTACTTAGAATCAGCCCTATTTCATAAATTCCTAGCAAAGAAGTGAATCCACCAGTCAGTGAATTAGCTAACTATGGAATTGGCACTATGGAAGGTTTTATATTCCTCTGATTTTTGATCAGATAACCCGATCTATTGCAAGTTTCACTTAACTCAGTGTGAGTGACCAGCTAGATGGTGCAAGAAAAATCAAACTTTGACCTGTATAATCATGAAAGAACTCTTCTGAGAAATGAAAACTTTCTTTAAAATGACAGTAGCTCAGATTTAGCAAACCCAAAACTTTTCTTTTTTAGTGGCTGAGCCCATGAATCTGAGCTCTGTTATGTGGATTTATTTTGTTAACTGGCACTACCAGGACTTATTCAAGGCCAAAGAGGAACTCTGGGAGAGATCATGACAATAAAACCAAATCTTAGGACCATCTTTCTTTCTTGACAGAAATGAATTCTTAAGTGAATTATCCTCTGTACGTCAAAATTGTAAGATCCTGTCAACATTTGAGCAGACAAGTTTCAAAGATCTTGGACTGTGAAATAAGGATTTCTCAGAAAATCACAAGAAACAACTCTTTTCAGATACAAAATGCCAAAAAAATTGCAAATAAAATAAAATGTGGGCTACCAATATAAAAATATACAATATACTCTGTATTACAGAGTAATTTCATGTAGTTTCATGCTTTTAAGGTGTTTGTTATTTAGCATTTTCAAGGACACTGAATTTTTTCAAGATACAATTAAATAATATTTTGAAAGGTGAAATAAGCTACTGGTCCCTACCTAAAAATATCTGACTGTTTGTGTAATCTGATCCTGTTAGCTTTGAAAGCAGTAGACAAGATTGTAGAACCTCTGCAGTAATCACAACGGATGTATTTTACAGTCTCTGAGACATTGAATTGAGAAAATTCTGTTTCATCCATGATATAGAAAGCTTTTCACTTGTGACTTAAAGATTCAAGTTAACTGCTCTTTTATTAAGGACTGGAAAAAGTCAATAGGTTTTTTTAAACTCCCTGTAAAAAAATATATCATTTTTATCCAACAGCTCTCTCTTCTAGCTCTCAACATGGCAACTTGATAGTGAGAGAGACAACAATAATCTACATAGCCTCATTAAAATAGTGAGAGTGTCTTACTTTTTTCTCCCAATTGTTCCATTCTCTCCCTGGGTTCTACAAATCTTATTGAAGAAGAGTCCTTAAAATGCGAAGAGCAGGTTTGAAACACTACATACAGATTATTTTTAGGGTGAGAGTCCTTGATAAAATATTGCAATTCATGTATATGCAACATGTTAAGTATACTTTAGTGCTACAAGCTTGATTTACATTTGTAATAGATGATAATTAGTGCACCAGGAAGGAAATAAAAGGAGAGGTGATGATGTGAAGGACTTGATTAGTGATAACTATGAAGAGGATGAGACATGAGAACCAAGAGACACATCATCTTACACTTTTATTGGACAAGGAGGAGAATATTGCTACCAAGGCTGATGAAGAGGCCTTTTTCACTTTAGTTTTTAACAGAAAGATCACTTATCCTCAGGCCAACCACCCCCATGAGCTGGTAGCCAGGGACGGGGAGTCAAACAGATCCTCTATAAACCAGGAGGAAGTAGTTAGTGACCCACTGTACTACTTATAAGTCTATGGGGCTGAATGGAATTCACCCAAGGGTACTGAGAGAATTGGCAGAAGAACTTGCCAAGACACTCTCCATCATTTATTATCATTCCTGGTTAATCAGGGAGGTTCCTGGTGACTGCAGGTTGGCTAACGTGATTGCCCATCCACAAGAAGGGCCAGAAGGAGGATTTGGAGTATTACAGGCTTGTCAGCCTGATCTCAATTCTGGGAAAGGTTGTGGAACAGATTATCTTGAGTATGATCATGGGGCACATACAGAAAAACCAGGGGACCAGGCCCAGTGAGCACAGTTTTAGGAAAGCCAGATCCTGTTTGACCAACCTGATCTACTTTTATGACCAGGTGGCCTGCCTAGTAGTTGAGGGAAAGGTTATGGATGTAGTCTGCCTGGACTTCAGTAAAGACTTTGATACTGTTTCTAAGAGCATTCTCCTGGAGAAGCTGGCAGCTGACAGCTTGGACAGATGCACTTTTCATTGGATTAAAAACTGTCTGTATGGCCAGGCACAGAGAGTGATGGTGAATGGTGGTATATCCAGTTGGTGGATGCCCACTAGTGGGTTTCCCCAAGGCTCAGTATTGGGGTCAGTTCTGCCAATGATCTGGACAAGGCAATCGAGTGCACTCTCAGTAAGTTCAGAGAC
The DNA here is from genome assembly GCA_013396755.1 of Sclerurus mexicanus. NCBI lineage: Eukaryota > Metazoa > Chordata > Aves > Passeriformes > Furnariidae > Sclerurus > Sclerurus mexicanus. The sequence continues at coordinate 18,305 of VWZF01005493.1, read as the reverse complement.
AACACCAAGTTGAGCGGGAGTGTTGATCTGCTGGAGGGGTAGAGGACGCTACAGAGGGATCTGGACAGGCTGGATCAATAGGCGGAGTCCAACGGTGTGAGGTTTAACAAGGCCAGATGTTGGGTCCTGCACTTGGGACACAACAAACCTGAGCAGCATTACAGGCTGGGGGAGGAAAGCAGCCCAGTGAAAAAGGACCCAGGGATTCTGTTTGACAGCTGGCTGAACATGAGCCAGCAGTGTGTCCAGGTCATCAAGAAGGCCAAGGGCATCCTGGCCTGTATCAGAAATAGTGTGGCCAGTGCAATTAGGGAAATGATTCTTGCCCTGTACTCAGCACTGGTGAGGCCACTCCACTGGTGTGGAGACCACCTGGAGGGTCTCTCCAGGTATGGGACCCTCACTTCAAGAAAGACATGGAGGTGCAAAAGCATGTCCAGAGCAATGAAGGTGGTGAAGGGTCTTATGAGAAGCAGCTGAGGGAGCTGGGGTTGTTTAGGCTGGAGAAAAGGAGGCTCAGGGGAAACCTTATCAGGCTCTGGAACTAGCTGAAAGGACGTTGTAGCCAGGTGGAGGTTGGTTTCTTCTCACAGGCAACTGAGAATAGGGCAAGAAAAAATGGCCTCAAGGTGTACCAGGGGAGGTTCACTTCAGACATCAGGAAGAATTTCTTCACTGAAAGAGTGGCCAGGCATTGGAATGTGCTGCCCAGGAAGGTGGTGGAGTTACCATCCCTGGAAGTGCTCAAGAAATGACTGGACCTGGCACTTAGTGCCATGCTTTAGTTGACATGGTGGTGTTTGGTCAAAAGTTGGACTCAATGATCTTGGAAGCATTTTCAAACCTATGAATCTATTTCTATTAATCTAATTTCTATTAATTAATCTATATCTATTAATGAGTCTATTCTTCCTTTCCTTTCCNCATTTTGTATTTTTTCTGAATTTGCATTTTCCTTTCTTAGTGCATTTTAAAAGCATCTACCTCTAAGTCCAGAAACATAATTTTTTCTTCATATCTATTAACTCATATTTTTAATGGGGCCATGAACTATTTAACTGTGAAAGTAAGAAAACAAAAAAAATGTCAGAAGTTTAAATTGTATTTTCAAAGTGGGAGAGGGCACATATAAGTTTTTTTTCCCATTATATTATGATTCCCACAGCTGACAAGTCTCTCCAGATCTCTAGAGTTATCGAAGTCCCTTTGTTTCAAAGAAATGTTTTTATGAGTCCTGTGGAACCAGATTCTTTGAGGAATATAGAAAATATCTTCATATGTCCAAAAAGAATCCAAAAAACAATAGCAAGCATCAGAAAATAGCACAAACATATGCAGTAAAAAACATAAGATTTTATGGTGAAGTTGATATTTATATGGGTTTTTTACTTAAAAGCAAAATAGATCCCTAAATAATGAAGACAGTCCCCAGGGACACAGCTACAGATATGAAATAAAAATAATAAGGAAATGTTTGGTTGCAGAAATAGAGAATAATTTAAAACATTTTCACATTTAAAAAGGCAGAAAAATTACCAGAAAAAAGCAAGCTAGCAATGAAGAATATGAGAATTTCTCTGTAAAATGAGGGGAGTTCTGGGAATTGCAAAGTGTAGGGGCTGAGTGGAGGCTAATATTTGAAAAATTTCAAAGACAATGGATAGTAAGGTGTTCTAAAACAAGAAAAAAAAAGATTGAAAAAAGCCTTACACTGGATTTAAGAGTTATGTCAAAAGTATAGAAAAGGCTATACAAATGGAAGTTGGTATTCAAGAAAAATTAACAAGATGAATAAAGAGAAAAGAAGCATGGACAATTAAAATGCAAAAATGAGAATATGAAATGTAAGTTGAAAAGACCCATGTCAGAAATAGTAAAATAATCCACAGTACATCTCTCATTTTGCATGAATTGTTAGGTTTTTTTCAACTCACTGAGTAAAAATCACAATAAATGTGGAACTACTCAAAATAATGAAGCTTTAGGCTTTTCTCTGGATTTCTTGACCAATAGAGGAAAAACCAAAAAACCTGATGAGAAAGTGAAGGACCCAAAAGTGACTTGAGAAAGGCTGGTACAAGGGAATCTGCAGATCCATGACTTTAATGACAATTTCGAGAAAGATGTATGATTTTATCCTGGTGTTTGGAATCAAGGCTAACATTATTAATAAAATAAATGTTGAGAAGGCATGTTGGAGAAGATAAGATGCTTTTTTGTCTACTTTTTTCATGCCCATGAATAACTATCATATCTGAATTTGATTAGATAATATCAAATCTATAGACACCTGTTGACTACCTATGTTTATTCTATGAATGACTTCATGATGCTTGACAGGCAGAAAATCCTACCTTCTGTTTTATTGTGTTAGAGGTTTACTGTTTCTAGGTCTGGGCTGCTACCGAGTACCTTTATCTGATTTTACTGGCTCTTCACTGGGATTATACTTTGACATGGGCCTCTGTGAAGCTGCTAATTCAGTATTACTAGGTTGTAAGTATGATGCAGTGGTCCAAGTGATCCATGTTCATTTGACTGGGAATTTTCAGTACTTTGGAACAACAGTTATGTTCAGCTTTTTGTGAGTTTTCAAAACACCTGTGATGCTGAAATCTGGTAAATAAGAATGTCAATGAAGAATCACCACCGTGAATTTGGCTTGATAGTGTAAGAGCAAGGCAACAGATTTTTGTTTTTTTATTTACCATGATTGTAATGTGTTTTTCCGATGTCACTTTATGAATCCGTTTATCATTAGCCTTCTAACTTCTGGCCAAAGAGAAATCTAGAGTTAAGGGTCAAATTACTTTGACTATTTGTCTCTGAGAAATACAGCAAACTTATGACACAGTAACATTTTAACCTGCCAACACCTTTAAATTTAGACACCCACAGTACCATTATGAGTGAGGAAAGATGCACTTATCTCAGTGTTTGGTTTGACACATTGAAATATGGTATTTGTTGTGTTGCTTTATTTTCAACCTTTCATGTGTAAAATTATTTGCATTTTAAAAGTCACAATTTTATTAGACTTCCATACAGAAAGGCACAACAGTATGCATAAGCCATTACTCTAAAAACTCAGTTACCAGTTATCAATTTCCTGCACCTCCAGTTGAAAATAATGCCTGTACATAATTTCTTTTTTGTTGTTGTTTGACATGTTGTTGAGCATTAAACTTTATTAGCAATCAAGACATTGAGCAAACCAAAATAATTAATCTTACCTATACTCTTTATTGTGCCATGGTTTTGAAACAGACTGTCTCTGAAATCTTCTTCTAAGTAGTAGAAGTCCAAAAAAATACTTTTTCCTTTTCTTTTTACTCTTATAATTTAATGTTTATTGAAAGTGATTTGCTGCTGCAGAGAATCTTCTTGGCTCATAGAAAATTTCCTTCTTCTAAGCAGATTATTGATTTTTTTGCTTGTATGTCTTACACATCAAAAAGACATTGCCCTTCTTTTTGCATAAACTTTTTAATTGGATGAACATTTCTGAAGATGAAGAGAGAGTTTTAATATCATATTAATTTCTATAAAATCTGGCAAATACTAGAATGATTTTTTTAATTAACATTAACACTCTTTTAACTAAAAGTTCTTCTGTGTTAAAATATTTTTGAAATTTCTTATATATACATTTCCTCTCTTTAAGACACTATAAACCAATTTTGTTGTAATTCCCTCAACAAAGGTCATAAATTTTATGGATTCTTAATATGATATTCATAATTGTTTATGCTTCACTTAAAAGTGTTTTATTTGCACAATAAAAGAGAAATAAAGGAAGACTAATAAAATAAAATAAAATAAAATAAAATAAAATATCAAATACAATAATACAAGTTGTGATACCTTCAGGCACCAGTTTTATTTTAGTGTATTCTAAGAGCTCAAAACCATCTATTTAATTTTATTTTTAACTGCTATCACCATCAAAATAACGTAGTGTCTGTGAGGGAAGAAGACAATACAGTTTATCATGTGAAGGGAGAAAATAAAAGAAATAGAGTCAGTACCATAAATCTAGGTTTAACACGATATAATACACACATAACCCCCCAATTTTTGTCCTTTTGCTTTAAGATCAACCTCTACAAAAAATGTCAAATGTAAAGGTTATGAAATGTTTATCTATTTGTTTAGTTCTTCTGAAAAAATATGTAAGAAAAAAATGGATTTTCTTTCTTCTCTACCTCCTCATTAATCAGAGAATCTGTTATGATAAGGTTCACTGAAACATTAAATTATTTAGCAGCTCCTTACCTTCTACTATAGGGAGAAGGACATGATCCTAAAAGCATGGACTTGGTCATTAGAATCATTAGGCCTATGATGTGCCCCAAAATCTTAAATTCTATTTACTTTTCTTTTGATCCTTAATATATTTTAGAATATAAATTGCTTATTTTGTTCTATAGCTCAAGATGCCCTCACCACACTTTATTATAGATGTTCAATTTTTAGTGTATTTTCAATTTGTATATATATTTTATAACTCCTCATCCTTTTCCCCTTGCCTGTTGTCTCCCTTCCCCTCTCCTTCCCTGCAACAGCAAAAGTCATGGCTATCAGCTCTGCAATCAACTTGTGTGCCTCTTGTTAACAGTATATTATCAATCCTGCTGATTTTGTCCCCACCTTGGTTTGCAGGATTGTGTGTACTGATGTTGAAGAAGTGTTCTACAACCTTTGTCAGGTTATCTGATAACATGCTAATTACATTAAACAATGAACCTGGTAGAAGTCAGAGAGACAATAACAAGTGGAGCAACCCCAGTGATTTGCTCAGTGAACTGAGGACACTGAATTGAAAGATGCTTGGCGCATTCAAGGACAATGACCCAACTCATGGGAATAAACTGTCTGTCTACTATCTGCACTAAGGGATTGCAGCAGCCTCCCTTCCACCAGACTGGAGATGCAGAACTTGACTGGGTCCTGAGGATGTCTGGAGATGGCAATCCCCTGCAGCTTTGTCAAACAATAATTCATTTTATTCCAAGGCTGCATGCATTGCCCCTTAAGAAACACTGTAAGTAACTTGCTATCATCTCATGTCTATATTTTTTCCACTGTAATGGTTCCCAAACTGTTGAATTATTATGCAGCCTGAAATATTTTTTTTACATATGCCATATAGTTTCTTTTACTTTTTCATCCCTTGTGTAAAAATCTATATGTTCCCCCCATCCTTTTTTTCTTCTTTTTTTCTCATGTGAAATCAAGCTTTCTGTGCTGAATACTGGATTCTTTCCTATTTCAAGTTCATTCATTCATGGATTTTTTTGATTTTCCTTTCCCCGAGCAGGGAAAAATCCATCAGTTATATTGGCTTCATCCTAGAAAATGCCTGTGTGGCAGTCTCTGCTACTCAATTAAAGGAATTCCAAAAGTAATTAATTTTCCATAGATGAAATACCAAGGTCTTTCTCATGCCAACACTGCTCTCTCTGTGGTACACTAGGTGGATCTGTTGTACGTAGCAGGTGGCTCTATCTGTTCTTCAGTTTTATGGTCGTGCCCCTAACATCTTAAGATGTAACCAATATTCAGTCCAATTTTGCTTTTTGTTTGTTTGTTTGTTTGCGTTTTTTTGTTGTTGTTGTTGTTTTTAACAGGTACATTTTAATAGATGTCTTTGCACTACCTTATTTTTCTACTCAGGATAACTCCTTCATTCATTTTATTCCTGATGTCATCTGTTTGGAGTCAAGGGCTGGAGCAGACCTATGTTTTGTAAGCTACTGGAAGAATAGGGAGTGCTTCTAAGCTCTAGGGGTGCAACCTTACACACAGAAGTCAGCTTGAAAAAGTCTCTGATTGAGGCATATCTATATAAGCACTCTAACACATGTAGGCTCTTGTAGTAAATAACATTAATTTTTTTGTAAATACTAAAATACATAAAATATGTTGAATCTCAAAAACATCCATATCCTACGTCGACTACAAAGAGGCTTGACTGCCTCATTTGCAGACATCTGTACTGTCTAAGACCAAGACTAAGTGGGATATTGTTGGACACCAGAGCAGTAACTATTGTGTCAGAACCACCTCGTGAGGGATGCGTGTCTGTGGAGGGGCAGGGATGGGCTGAACCTCATGGAGGTGGGGTGGCATCATATCCCTCATGGCAGCCCCTGGAACCCACATGGGAAAGCCTGGGAGCAGCTGCCAGTCACAAACAGCCCAGGAAAACTATAATGCCCCACAGGTCCTGGAGCCCCTGACCCAGCTCAGATTGGCAGACAGTGAGAACACGGCCCCTCACGCTGGCCTGGGACCCCAGAGTGGCCGGTGGGGGTCAGAGGCCCCACCTGGGCAGTTTGACCATAGAGACAAGATCAGATAAAACCAGAGGCATAGGGATGTCATGTGTCGTGACCCTGCCATTTGGATGTGTGAGAGCTGCTTTGCCACAGTTTTAGGGATTGCTATCTCTCCCTCTTTCTCCTTCTCTTTCTTCTTGCTCCCTTTGCTCCTTTTCTTTGCTCCTTTCTTGCTGCTTTGGGTGGCTTGTAGCTGGAGGGATTGGATTTAAATTTTGTGGATTGATTAGATTTTGACTTGGGTGGATTAGTATGCGCTCAGTTGGTATTGTGGTGGAACATTTTGTCTAATTTGTGTAGTGCCCTTTTTGAACCTTTGCCAAATTCCCTTATTTTCTTCCCTAAATTAATAAAGAAACCCATTGGGAACAAGTTTTTAGCTTTTTCTCTTGACATTATCTCAAGGTATTAAAGAGCTACATACATATATATATGTAAAACTCCTAGCTGAGCCTATGAGTCTGCAGCTCCAGGGCTGGAGTGTTGCAGGTAAAACCTTTTTCATTGCCTGAATCCAAACTGATTGGAACTGTACAACTTCAGCTTCTCCATGATGCAACAGTTTCTGAAATATTTATGATAAACTTCCACTTCCATTATCCATTTTTTATTTGGTAGAGAATATGATAAGTCTGTAACTAATATTCTATTATGGATGTTGAGGAATCTTTAGAGGCTTGTGTTTAAGAGCTATCTAGCCCCCTTAAAATATGCTAACATTTTTAGCATTTTTACCATCCATATATCATGTCATAAAGACCAGCAATCTACAAGCAATATTTTGCAAGTAGTTCAACCTCCTGTTGTTATCCAAAGCAATTCATTTGCAGTTGTATTGATCCACTAAAATAAGTGATTCCTAGAGTATTTAGAAGTTTTATGTTCTCTCCATAATACAATACACAGCTCCATCTTCTTTCTTTCCCCCCCCCTCCCCCTTTGCTACTCCTCAGGATGCAGTGCAATACTCGTTTGCCTATGAAAAACTTATCTGTATGTGTGCTTCAGGGCAGTGTTGCAATCCTGACCACTAAAATGACAAGCCTAAATAAACAAACAAAACTCAAAACTTAAACAAAATTAAAGAGTTATTGCATTTTTGGTCAATAAGATATTTTGGTTTTGAGTTTAAGGAGGCTTAAGTTTCTTCCTCTTTGTATTTGTAGGCAGAAGAACTGAAAACAGGAAAAGAATTTTTAATCATGTATTCCATATCATGGATGAAATGCATGTGTACTTACCCAACACTTAAGATTCATCAAGATTCTTATCTAACAAGTAAACTGACTCTGGCCAATAGTGTTCTTCTTTGAATGAACTATAAAAAGCTGTGGTATAGTACTGTGTGAGGACCAGTCTCTTTCCACCTTCTAATATAAGCCAGGGATTTAACTCTGACTAATTCTGTGGTCTAAACTGCTTTGATACTAACTTCCTGCAGTACTTTTCATGTTTGCTCATCCAACTTTTGCCAAGATTTTCTGCCTCTTTTTCCCTCCACCTTTGCTTCACTATTTGTCTTTTAAGAAGAATATTTATTAAAAGCATTAATTTTTTATCAAGTTTTTATAATGACGCAAACAGTAAAGTTCCTTGTCTAAAGTGATACACAGCCTCAAAAGCTTTTTAGCAATTGAATAAATGAATGAACAGGAAGTAGTCAGTTAATACATTGGAATGAGACAAGGATGTTGTTCTATTCTGTAATTCTTAAATTTTTATTGAATATATATTAGATCTTATTTTGCTTTATGTCCAATATTAATACAACATGAATAAAAATACATTTCAACCACAAAAATAAGATCTTGTATAAGATTTATTATTGCTGGAAATGCCAAATTATAATGATTTAAGTACTCAGTTACAAAATTTTTCCATTGAACATTTTAGTGCTGCTTGTCAAATGAGGCTATGCAGGAAATAATCATTAAGTATGAAACCCAGAAGCTACCATACCCTAAGGCATGAGAAAGATTGAATCATTGAAACTAGATTTGCCCACCATGTAAAAAAAAATCCTTTGACTATGTTGCTTAGATATCAAATGAATTATTCAAAATATAACTTCTGTGGCTAGCAAGGTCTATTAAATGTCACTTCCCCTTTGTATTCGGGTGGAATTCCATGTGGGTGTTTTTGATCTGTGTTTGGCCCAGCCACCTGTGAGGAGCTGGGTTTTCTCTTGCCAAGTTACAGGAAAACAGGCTGATAAAGACGGTCTCTAGCCTTGAGAGAGAGATTTCTGTGTAACCTTCTGACCCTCTGAAATAGACTACGCAGGTGCCAAGAGATCCACGCAAGTGCAGAGGAGTATCAGTTACGTAATGTGAGGGGCAGTGCCAAATACCTTTGCTTGGGCAGCTCTGGCCATGTCGCTCCGGTAAATGTCATTTGGCCAAATAGATAAAAGGCAGATGGCTCATAACTCAGGGCTTTTTGCTCGCTTCATATGACTAGGACAACCTTGCCTTTTGGCGGGGATGCCTGCCTTCACGAGGAGCCGGCCTACCCTTGAGGATGCAGCGACTGCCCTGGAGTGGTTGGACATTCTGAGGTCGGTGAGAGAACCCTGTGGTAAGACACCCTGGGGGAGTGGGGTGTGTCACACCCAGAGGGGTTTCTTCATTTCTCTCTCTCTCTCTCTCTCTCTCTCTCTCTCTCTCTGAGGGAAGGGCTTGCTTTCCTGTTCACTTGGCCACTCTCTTTGATAATAAAGTTACTGTTTAGTTGAACCTTTAGCAGCGTCCTAGTTTCAATTTCAGCAGCCTGGCGGACCCCTTGGTTCCTCTCTGGAACACCCTTCCCCCTCACTTTTCCTCTACCCTTCTCCTTTCACTTCCTTTTCAATAAGTTGCTTGGAGGCAAGACTAATAGATTTCTGTGTGGCTTCTTTTTCATATTTTGAAAGTCATTACATCATTCTTTGTAAATTAGTCCTAATTTTTATTTTAATTTTACAATCATCATAATTAAAAACAGATCACAAGAATTGCACTTATGTTCCTAATTCTAGTGGCTTTTAACATTATTTCACATGGAACATTCATTATGGTAGTCATGCAAAATGTTCAAAGTACACTGATGCTTCATACAGCATGGAGTATACTGTGTCCAGAAAATAATACTTAATTTTTAATTTAAAAACTTTATAAGCAATTTTGGACAATGGCATCCTGGGGTGTATTAGGAAGGGCATTGCCAGCAAGCCAAGAGAGATGATCCTGCCCCTCAGCCCTACTGAGGCCACACATGGAGTGCTGTGTCCATTTCTGGGCTCCTCAGTACATAGATCTCCTGGAGCAGGTCCAGCAGAAGGCAGTAAAGATATTTAGGGGACTGGAATATCTCACAAGGACAGGCTGAGGGAGCTGGGCCTGTTCAACCTTGAAAACAGAGATATTATCAATGCATACAAATATCTTAAGGGCAGGTGTCAAGAGGATGGAGTCAGACTCTTTTCACTGGTGCCTCAGTGAAGGGATTATAAGGGGCACAAACATATTTCTGAATATGAGGAAAAGCATTTTTACTTTGACAATGACAAAGCGTGGGAACAGGCTGCTCTGAGTGGTGGTGGAGTCTCCTTCACTGGAGACATTAAAAACCCACCTGGATGAAAACTTGTGCTCTAGTTGAACGTGCTTTTACAGGAGGCTTGGATTAGGTGACCTCCAGTGATCCCTTCCAGCCTTACCTGCTCTGTGATTTTATGATCTTGTGATTGTGATTAATTTTTGCTTCAAAACTCCTGTGGCTTTACTTTTGCTGCCTCTAATATTTATAAGCAGAAGTCTTTTTGTGCAATCATTTGATCCTTCCCATCCAAATAATATTGTGTGTCTTCTAACCAAAATCAGAAAAAACCCTAATGTTTTAAAGGTTTTAAACCTTTCTCAGTCTTTCAAGTTAAGCTTTTATCTTCAAAGTTATTTATCTTAATAATTGAAACTATTATTAATTTAATAATCAATTTAAATAATAATAATATAGGGGAAATAATTCCAATTAATCAGAAAAAAACCCCTCTTTGTTTCATTGATTAGACAACCTGTTAATGATGGGTGCTTTAATACATGACAGGATGTTAATTATACCTCTGATTAATCAGAGTGATTTGTAGTCACAGCACTTTTATACTCTCATATATTTTAGAAGTAGTTACAATGTTGTATTCCACAGTAACATTGTCCTGCTGAAAATGGTATTTGCAGAGATTTTAAAAGTCACTTCCTATTCATGCCAAAAAAAAAAAAGGGAAAAGATGACTCGAAAAGAGTAAGACCGTATTAAACTGCTCACATTGTTAAATGGAGTGGTTAATAACAGCAAAAGAAACTATTTCCAGATGATTTCAGATAACAAGCTCAGTGAGCATAATGGAAATGAAAGAAAAACAATACAAAGTAGATGTTAAAAAGTACCTTTTCACCTGCAGAGAAGCAACAGAACTGTCTAGCAGACAAGGATGCTTAATTAGAAATATGGTGATCAGTCAATGAACAATTGAAGTATAACCCAGGAATAATATATATATATATATATATATATATATATATATATATCCATTGGAGACATTATATGGAAAAGAATCTCCTGTCAGCAGATGTTACTATTCCCACCACTGTAATGCAGAAAGGGCAAATGTATCTAAAAGGATATTTTAAGAACCATTTTTCTGAGTTTAATCCTTTAATGACATAGAGCTATTAATACACTTCAGAGTGAATCCTCTGATGTGTTGTGTTAGTAATTAGGAATGCAAGCAACGAGAGTAGATAGAGATCTTTATTACTTATGCTAAAAATGTAACAAAAAATAAATTAATAAATTCCAGGGTTTTGTGATCCTTATGATTGTACATGTAACACTGCAACATCAGAGCCTTTGAAACTACTATTGCATTATGGAGAAGCAAGTTAGGTGAACTTCATCACAATACCTGCTACCTGTCTTGACAATATACCATAGTTTCAAAAAGTTTATAATGTAAAAAGTGTCACTAATTTTCTTAAGTTATAAATAACAGTTACTTTGTTTAAAATTTTATTTTTGGTATTGGTAGATCTGCAGGACCTGTGGTTTGCCATAAGTGTTCTTCCTGGAGTAGGAGTAGGTAAAAAGGAGATTGAATATCATGGATGATACCCCAAATCTTTCTAAGAAACTCTGTGTTTGACATAGTTATCTGTATTTCTGCTAGTTATGAAGACAAAAAATAAACTGGAGAGAAATGAGAAAGGAAAATGCATTGGGACTAGAGATGCTCCTATGGCATTATAGTATTGAAAATGAGGCCGTCAGACCTCAAAGGTCCTGTACAGGAGCCACAGGCAGAGGAAGTTGGGAACAGATACAGATTCCAAAGGATGTGTTACCAGCCCTTTATGCTGAGACTACTTTAAAAATCCATAGTGCTCAGTGAGTGCTGAGGGAAGTATAGAGCAAATATGAAGAAATGCAATTTCTGAGACACACATAGATACAAAATAAGTAACACTAGAAATGTAAGCAGTGGTGAAAGCAGACTAGGATCCTGGCTTCTATTTTCTTATTTTGTGTTTTTGCTTACACAACCAAAAGCTTGACCTGTTGTTTCAGCTTTGTAGTAAGATGTCTACCTTTAACCACTGAATAATAAATCTTCTCTACACAGTTCTGTACTTCAGGGGAAAAACGAAACTGAAAAATGTTGAATCCATAGTGCATCTAGCAATTGCTACTCCAGAAGAGGCATTAAATCTCGGTAAAGAAGGACATGCATGAGCCCTCAAGAAAAATGTGTCTAGGGTGCTGGGGACTGATCCTTGCAAATTGCTAGAGGAGCTGTTTATCTTCTGATTATAAAGTTTAGGTAGATGATTAGTAGCTTCTATGGCTCTAAGCAAACCTTAAAATGTCATATATACTTAAGTAGAAATTCCAGAATACCAACCATTTATATATCCTCCAGTTAATTTCTAGGGATGGAAAAGGCAGAGTGCAGAAATACTCAGCATTAAAAGGGTATAGGGGGGTTAAAGTCTGCTCATCTCTGTTGAATCTGTGCTTGAGATATACATTTAATTATGATTTTTTTATATTCTTTTTTTTTTTTTAAATGCTGCCATGAGACTCAGCCTTATAAATTATAGTATATAGTTGCTCCATGCTTAAAGCCCTGAAATCCAGTGAACATGTATAGTCTGCAATGGTAACGAAATCATGCCTGGGTTATTTTACATTTTTGCTGAAAAAATTAGAGCTAGATAACAGCATAGATGATTTTGAGTAATTTTTGTAAAATACTCGAAAGCCAGATAGAGGTAAATGTATAAGGCCATTTTCTGATGACAGAATGTAGCAATATGCTAGAGACCCTGAAGCTACTGTAGGACAAGCTGACATGTCTACTTTGTATAGTGTGGCCTTGGTGAACTTAGTAACTACTATAGAAGTTAATTCAGTCTTTTTACCTCTACTCTCATTCTAATGCACACAATCCAAACACAATCCATTGTGCCTTTCCTTGGGAACTGTGGCTTGTGTTCTACACAGGACAGGTAATGCTTGGCAGGTTTTCTTCTGCAATTAATTATATATCAAAAATGAAGGGAAAAAAGTGAAGTTTTCTAATGGTTTCTCAAGAGTGAAGATTTTCCTTTAAGTTTTGATACTATAACAAACAATATATATGTTTGTGTTGAAGAGAAAAGACTGGCCATGCAGATGTGTCAGTAAAAAAATAAAAAAAAAAGGCAGCACAAAATCATAATTATTTTCAACACCTTTCCACCATAAATATTAGAAGACATTGTTTTACTGATGATGCATATTAGGTATATGACAAACACCTGTTCTCTCACTCGTGTTTTACATTACAGGCAAAACATACCGCTGAGAGTCAGAGCTAGAATGTTAAGCATCACTGCCAAAAAAAAAGTCTGCCAAGACTTAAACTTTTTGTCTCAAAGCACCTGCAGTCATACTTAACTCATAAAATTTCCTATTCACCCTAATCCAAGAACACTGCAGGAACTGGCTTCTTTCCCAGTTGTTGCTGCATATCTGCTCAGGGAAAGTAATTTCTGCAAGGAACAAAGTGCTGCAGCACTTTCTCTGTTAAAGAAAAAATTTAGATAGATTCATTCAAAATTCTTCCAGGACAAGGAAGAATTCCTTGGAAGGAAGAATTCCAAGGCTGTCTTCCTTTCCTTCAGCTAGAGTTGCAGCTTTGCCACGATGTCAAGGATCTGCAAACAGCAAACTGTTACAAGTAGCTCTTCCCATGCCCACCAGAATGCTATATTACCAGTAATGTTTGCCCAAGTCTTGTTACCTGCTTGTTCTAAGCAGGGACTGCACATGTAGTCTGTGCAGAGCATCACTGATCTCATGACAACAACACTGGAATTCCAATACACTGCAAAAAAGATGTTTAATGTATCTGCCTATTGCCCTATTGAGAACCCCACCTGTGGAAGAATACCAGTCACCACTGTTGCCCATAGTACTACCTACATGTATTTAGGAGAAGTGTATAGGGAACCACTAGCTCATCTCTTGTTCAAAGTGCAACGGAGATTGACCCCTTTTTAATACTATCTAGAAGCTACTCTTGGTTCAGATTAAATTTGGATCTCCAATATTAAGCCTGTGCAAAAAAAGGAATTCAGATTTTTTTTATTCTTGGAAAAGTGTAAATCCTTTTTGTTGTGAACAGAATTTCAGTTATTTCAGCAAGTGTTACTCAAGCTAAAAAGTGTTACTCAAAGCCATTTTAAGCCTAACCTAAAATGGATTCTGAGAAAATAATTTTTGGATTCTAAAAGACCTTCAGATCCTTTGCAGCAAAGGTGCTCCCCAGGTACACAGATCCTACTACAGAAGGTGTGTTACATCAAGCTGAGGGATATAGTTAGGTGAAGCTGGACTAACAATTATCCCTGTACTTGGCACTGATGCGGCCACATCTCAAGTATCATATCCAGTTATGGGGCCTTTAATTCAGGAAAGACATTGAAGTGCTGGAGTAAGTCCAGGAAAGGGCAATGAAGCTTGTGAAGGGTCCAGAGGGCAAGTATGATGAGGAACAGCTGAAGGAACTGGGGTTTACGCTGGAGAAGAGGAGGCTCAGAGGTGACCATATCACGCTCTACAACTACCTGAAAGGAAGCTGTAGCCAGGTGGTGGCTGATGACTTCTCCCAGGCAACTAGTGACAGGACAAGAGGATATATTGTTAAACTGCCCCAGGGGAGGCTCAGACTGGATGGTAGGAGGAATATCTTCATAGAAAGGGTTGTTAAGCACTGGAAAAGGCTGCCTCCAGGTACCCCTGGAGGTGTTTAAGACTGGATGTGGTATTTAGCATCATGGTCTAGTTGACAAGGTGGAGTACAGTCAAAGATTGGACCCTATGATGTCAGACGTCTTTTCTAACCTGATTGATCCTGTGATTCTGCAACAAGTCTTAAACACAGTTGGGACCCTTAAAAGTTGATGGTTTCTCATCTTGGAATAATTGCACTAAATGTGGTCCCAGAGAAGAATATTCACCTGAAAACTGGTGAAATTAAAATTCTTAGAAACAGTACTCCAAAGCTCTTAAATTAAGGAGATTCTTAATTATTTTTAAGAAACGGTTTCAAACTCAAACCAAACTCATAATATTAACAAATACTATAAATTTTGACTTTGGAAAGGAAAGGATGAGTCTGCTTAAAAACTTCAGAATAACTTTCTAAATAGTCAATTAGAGAAAGCACAATTTTGAGTAGGGGTACATATTTTAGATAAAATACCTTAAGGTATTTTATAATAAATTTTTATCTAAATAATACCTTATTTAGATAAAATATCCAAGAGCCAGAGATGAACTTCATTTCCATATAGTTAGATCACAGCACTCAGAAAGGACAAGTTATTTTACTGAACATGCCATTGTATTTATGGCTTGAGACTCTTTAAGATATGTGATGTTCCTCTTCTCTAGTCTCTAGTTCCCTTTGGAGGAACTAACATCTGGAAGAACTGATTACTGAAATACTGGTTTTTATTAAGGGAGAAAGTAGCATGAGTGATTGTCTTCTGATTATGTGATCAAAAAGAGGGCTATGATAACTTAGATGCATATTCTAATAATATTTGATATCTCTACAGTTCAGGCAGTTATCAAAATCAGAAAAGAAAGAGGTTAAACTTCTTAGAGCTCCTGATTCATACTTAGGAGTTTGGCTAAATTGCAATGTTATTTTCTTTGAATTTTCTCATCCTTGGCAATGGGTACTGTAACCAGCAAAGAATAACCTTATCTCAGATATCTTGTCACATCTGGCAAATTCATTTTATCTTTGAAGTAGATCTGTATCTGTCATTAATATTTTTCTCTAAAAGACTTAAAAAAATGTGCAGATTCTTTTGGGTCTTCCCTCAGTTTAATATAGTGGTCATATTGCATGTAAGTATATTTTGGGGATTACTTAACTATCAACCTCAGTCTCTGCCAAACAGTACTGAACAAACAGAAAGCTGCTAAAATGTGAGTGAATTGAAATAATGGAATACATATCTTCTATTTTTATTTTCTTTGCCTCACAGAAAGTCTTTACACATTTTAAAGTCACACTTAAAAGCTGAAAATGGGGAAAGCCACACCATCTATGTTTTAATATTTTATATTATTCTAGTTGTAAGCAATCCATTAAAATGAGTTAAAACCAAGGTAAATTAAAGAACACTAAGCACAATGTGTCTTTCTATTTAGGAATCTTAAGCATTAAGAGTATGAGGACAAAAATACAGACAAATACTTCATTCAGCTTTAACTACTAAGACTTAGTTAAAACAAATTATCTGCTCCTTTTCATAACATGAGATATATTAAGGTTAATCATCTGCTTAAATTACAGTTTGAACACTATGATTTTTCCTTTTCTCAATAATTGCATTCTGTAAGTGGAATGGGCTCTCTCCTTCCCACATGTACATTGTTGTAGAGGAAAATCTAACCTACAAAGTCCTACTCTTCTTCAGCCTTTTCTGATTTCATAAACTAAAAGCTGTTACCATTTTCAGAAAATCTGTGTGTTTTATTGGTTTTATTCTTACTTATTGAGACTTCTGAGTATTTCAAGAAAATATGACTTAGTATTCACTGCTGTCAATTTGTTTTCTACTGCTAGTCCACAGAAACTAAGGGGGGTATTCTTACTTTTAAAGCCTTTTTTCTTAGCTACTGTATGGTATATTCCTAGATAAGAGAGTCCAAGTAGTATTACTAAATTGAAGAGGCAGCCCAGAGTGAGCTTAAATGGTGGATCACTGATTTCCCATAATTAAAATTAAGAATTAACTCATTCACTGTTTCCAGACCAGTCCAACTGACTCTCTACAAGACAGAACTGATCCAGGGGAAGTCAGTCCTGAACAGTGTGAGCGCCAGCCACACATGCCACTCAGGCTACTCAGTAGTAGTTTTACAGCTTGAGGCTATGATTACCCTGGCAAGCTTAACATAGACAACACACAGTTTTAAGCACTGATGAGTGCATTACCTGTTAGTTTGCCTACTGGCGCTGGATCATTAATCATTCCTGCAGTCGCAGTAGTCATATATAACAACCTGGCCCACTTTATTGGATAAAATGCATAGAGGAATATTGATGAAACGACTTTGATTTTTCAGGGGGAAAAAATAATCTAAATATAGGGGCCAAGCCACATCATGTAGCTTGATGTTAGGGTTATAAAATGGCCCGTAATTCTTAGTTCTCTGTGTTTACCTGTTAGAACATGGCTGAGAACACATAGCTGTGTGAGAGAATGACAAGGATAGAAGGAGGAGTGAGGAGTAGCCACTTATATAGTTTTGAGGGAGAGTACTTAAAGATTTGTGGGGACCAGGAAAAGGACGACAACTAAAATACTAAGTACAAGAATTTTAAAACCAACCTGAATAGCAGATCCATACCAGAAATAACATTTAAACAAGGGAAGATATAGTCAGAAAATCCTCAAGACAAAATGTTTTAGGGGAAGCATCTTTCTTGAAATAAAAAGGGGGGCAAAGAGAACTGACTTCAGGCCAGGTATGGAACAGTCTCTATAAGAAGTTTAAGATCTGTTTCATTTCAGGAGATGTAATTTATGTAGTACAAGCATTATTATAAAGTCTTATGCTATCGGGCTCCTTGAGCAGAGAGTAAAGCAATTTTGTCTATTTCTTCCATTTTGACCCAGCCATCTATCTTTATGATGAGGATACAGAAGTGTGTCTCAGATTTCAATAGAAGTTGAATTTACCATGACTACCTCATGCAGATTTCATTTTGCAGACCTGTTGGAATAAATTCACTTTTCATGTGATAATGCTATATTATTCTAGACACAGCAGAATAACCCACATTTAGAAAAAAAATCAAATTTTTAAAACATCTTGGAAGATTTTTATATTTGACTCTAATCTATTTGCTTTTTTGAAGGAAGTACGCATTTAGGGAATGTCTGCTTCATTTCCAAGATCCTTATAGCCATATTCCACAATCTGATAATGAAATTCATTTAAGAAACTTACGAGATTTCAAGTCCCATCAGTTCAAATTGCTTCTACTTTAAAAACAAAATTAAAGTACTCTTAGACTGTGTTGTGGTTTAAACCCAGCTGGCAACTAAGCACCATGCAGCTCCTCACACTCTCCCCCATGAGCAGGATGGAAGAGAGAATCAGAAGGGTAAAAGTGAGAAAACTGGTGGGTTCAGATAAAGACAGCTACTGCACACACACCAACAAAGCAAAACAAGGAATCTATTTGCTCCATCCCATGAATTGGCAGGTCTTCAGTCATCTCCAGGAATGCAGGGCTCCATCATGCGTAACTGTGACCTGGGAAGACAAATGCCATCACTCTAAATGTCTCCCCCCACCCCCCACTCCCCCCCTTTTCCTTCTCCCCCAGGCTTTTTTGAGCATGATGCCATATGGTAT
>VWZF01005492.1:76405-95903 GCA_013396755.1 Sclerurus mexicanus | reverse complement strand
TTTCAGTTGGAAGGGACATACAGCAACCATCTAGTCCAACTCCCTGATCAATTCAAGGATGACCAAAAACTAAAGCATGTTGTGGAGAGCCCTNGATCACTTCAGGGCTCATCACAAGATAAATCCTGTTACAAAAAGCATGGCACAAATGCCTGTAAAACACTGACAGGCTTGGGATATTGATCTCCTCTTGAGGAAACCTGTCTCAGGGTTCAAACACCCTCTCAGTAAAGAATTGCTTCCTAATGTCGTCTCAATGTCCCTTGGCACAGCTTTGAACCATTCCCATGTGTTCCATCACTGGATCCCAGGGAGAAGAGACCAGCACCCCCCTCTGCATTCCCCTCCTCAGGAAGCTGCAAAGAGGTCACCCCTCAGCCTCCTCTTCTCCAAACTGCACAAACACAGAGGTCTCAGCTGCCCCTCACAGGACAATCCGTCCAGCCCTCCCACCAGCTTGGTTGCCTCCTCTGGCTGCACCCAAGAACTTCCACATCCTTCTTAAATGGTGGGGCCCAGAACCGCTCTCAGTGTGCTGGGTGAGGCCTCCCCAGCACGAAACACAGTGGGATTATCCCCTCTGTCTCCCATCTGGCTGTGCTGTGGTTGATGCTCCCTGCGATGGGGTTTGCCCTCCTGCTGACTGGTGTGCAGCCTGCTGATGATCAGCACTCTGGACTCCTTTCTGCAGGATCTCTATGCAGCCTTTTATGAATATTTCTCTAATGTCTTTACTACTCGTCTCCTTCAAGACAGAGAGAAATTATGCAAATCAAGCGAGCTATAGATGAGTACCTTACTGTTTTGCAGTTCTCACAGCTACTTGCTCTGGTGGCAAGCTCTTCTTTCAAGCAATCTGTGTAGCTGTAGAGCTGCTGAGTCTGCTGTGTCTTGGCAGCTGGGCATGTTCAGTGGGGTGGCTGAGCCAAAAGAAGAAGGCAGCCTCTTTGCTGTGCCTGGGGCTGCTCTGTGTCTGGAGGGGAGAGATCATACCCTCCATGAGGGTCTCTGCAGCAAGGCCAGGTAAAGAGGGCTGACAAGAGGACGGACAGAAACACCAGCTTTCCATATAGGTTTGGAGGAGACAACAGTTCGCAAAGTCTGTGGCAAGTCAGGAGGCCAGCAGAAGTTGTTCCCTCCAGATGAGCCTAAATGAGAAGAATGCGTTGCCAGGGCAGTGAACAAGGCAAGGAGGGATTCCTGTATGAATCTTCTACTTTCAGTGTGTCTCCATTTCCTCTGTGTTTTCTAAAAACTTTGCTCTATCCTAGCTTGTGTTCAAATGAAACACAGTCTTAGATGTTCAAAGCCAGTTTGTGGTACAGGTGGAACCACTCCAAAACTCCCATCAAACCATTTTCTTTTTACTTGCATAGGTTATATACTAGCTGCTTCTGTCATCTTCTTGATGTCACACTGCTTCAAAAAAGGCGATCATGTTCTTTGCTTAACATGTGTTTATTATTTGTAGTCTATTTCCTGGGTATTTTGTAAAGCACTTTGAAGGAACTCATTACTGGAGATGGGGATATTGTTAGTGAACATGCCAGCTGGACGTAACTGAATAGGATGATCTCATTTTATTTATTGCTTCACAGATGATAGAAATTAATGACATGGACCAGGGGCTAATGTTGAATTATTTTCTGCTACACAGAGTAACTCGCAATGAATTACCCAACCCACCTCCTAGCCATCACATTAAGTCTTCTCGTTGTTTTGCAGCTTTAAAAAAGGGGTATTCCCACCCTAGAAAACAAGAGAATTGTGGAAGAAGAGCAAGAACCCAAAACACAAATGCCACTCCAAATCCAGACCTCACTGACCATAACTGTTTGGTAAGTGTGTTGCAGACCAGTGCATGCAGCAGAACATTTCCTTTTTTCTCCTTTCCTCTTCTGAGATGTCACTACAGTTGGCTTTATAGTTTACAGTGCTTTCTTCTTTGCTGATGTGAACCAGCTGTGATGCTTGGGTCAGCTGCAGTCTGTTCCTCCTGCTGTGCAAGCTGTTTTTTGCTGACGGGTCAGAGTGACTCCAGGAACATATGACATGGGAGACTGGGGGATGAAAAAGGAGAGCACTAAATGTGCCCCAAACTTTGCAGCTGCAGGGGGTTCCTAGGCCAAATGTGTTTGTGTGGGTCTTGCCCATCAAGGTCTGCCTCTAACTATGAAAGGAAAGTGCAAAATATTGCTTTTTAAATTTTCTTTTATCAGACTGGAAATATCAAATCTAAACCACAGATCTGGAAATTGGTTTCCTCTCAGGACATGAGTTTGATACAATAACCAGAACTGCAAGTGCCTCACGTGGAATGCAAACCTTTAGTCAGGGAAGTCATTTCAAATGAAGAACTTTTCAGCATTTAATTAACTAGTTATCATCAAAGCTTGTCAGTAGCGATTTGGCTTCCACTGAGTTACTGAGAAAAATATCAAAATCCTGGGCCAACGCCTGTTTCCTGAGCATTATGTGTGCCCTGTTCAGTGACCTCACATATTTGACATGACTTTAAGGTCTGCCAAAAGGCATTTTTAATCCAATCGAATATTTTTGTAGCTAGCAATATTAGTAGTACATACACGAAGGACTTATGAAACATCATTGGCAGATATAATATGTTCTGCTAGACAACTGAAGTATAAGATGATACTATATAAAGTGTCCACAAAAATCCAGGTCTAAAATAATTAACACACTGTTAACCTATGAGACAAATGGGGTTTTTGACAGAACTACAGGTCTCATCAGTGAAATTATTATGATCAGATTTGTTTGCATCTTGGCCTCTTCCTTTGCTTTTTTCAGTCATACTGTCTGACCTGTCAAGGTTGCCAATCCTAGGACTAAGAGCAAATCTAAATTTAACTGCTTTTTCTCTTCTTAAGGAGTATTACTGTTGTGATTATCTTAAAATGAATCTGTTACTATTTTTCTTAAAGCAAAAAATGTATGGGATTGATCTACCTGTCCACAATGTCATTGTTTGCAGCTATGTTCTCCAGCAGTGTTTCAAATTCAAACCAAAAACTTCAGCATTTTCTAGGCAGACATTTGCAGTTTCACTGTCTGCATCTCGAATACCTGTTATGAAAGCAATGCTGTCATTACCTCAGTTGTGCTGCTGCAGGCATATGATGCATAGATAGCACAATTGCTTACCCAGAACTGGGGTTTGTGGGGTCCTTTCATTGCGCTGAGCAATTCAGAGGTAAGTCATGAAAACCTTACAATATTACAGGAAAACCTTCTGCTCTTTGGCGTTAACCCTGAAAGCTGTGGGTATAATATCCCATGACACTGCCATGGAACACTTACCCTGCTGCAGCCAGTGCTTAAGGGCAAGGTCACATTTGTGCCCTGTAGTGTCAGAGGTGCTGGTACTGAATACAGAAGTATTGTCCACCTGTGGCAGGCAGTGCTCAGTGAGTTACATTGATATTTCCACCAGTTAAACTACAAAATCAAAACATTCACACAATTCATTGACGAGGATTTCTGTTGGGGTTTAAATACAGGACTTAAGAAGTCCTGTATTAATTGTTTCCTTATTGTAATGGCTATTGATATGCATGTAATTTTCCACATGTAACCTGTGCTTGCATTTTCAGTGCATATTCACTGACACTTAATTTCCATAATTTCCATAATTTATATTTAAAAGCACATTTACCACAAAAAATGCTTTATCACCACGTCTGCCTTTAATGAGTGTTAATTCCTGTTCAAAGAATAATGGCTTTTGGTATTAAGTAAGGTGTCTTTCAAGAGAATTACTAGTCTTCATTAAGCCTGCCATGGTTTAACTCCAGCCAGCAACTAAGTCCCACTCCCCTCCAGTGGGATGAGGAGAAAGAATCCAAAGGGTAAAAGACAGAACTTGTGGATTGAGATACTGACAGTCCACTAGGGAAAGTAGAAGCTGCACATGCAAGCAAAGTGAAACAAGGAGTTCATTCACCCCTTCCCATGGGCAGGCAGGTGTTCAGCCATGCCCAGGAAAGCAGAGCTCCATCATTTGTAACAGTGATTTGGGAACACAAACACCATCACTCTGAATGTTCTCTCCTTCCTTCCTCTCCAGCAGCTTTGTATGCTGAGCATGGAGCCATGTGACCTGGAAAATCCCTTGGGTCAGTTGGGATCAGCTGTCCCTGCTGTGTCCCCTCCCAAGTCCTTGTGCACCCCCAGCCTGCTCGCTGGACGGGTGGAGGGATGAGCAGCAGAAAAGCCCTTGGCTCTGAGCAAGCCCTGCTCAGCAGCAACAAAAACATCCCCATGTTATCAACAGTTTGCCGCACAAATCCAAAGCACAGCCTCATACCATCCACAGTGAAGAAAATGAGCTCTATCCCAGCCAAACTCAGCACAGTACTCTTCATGTTTTTAGTTTAAAATAATTTCAAATCATTAGAATAATAGTCGCTATAAGCTTAGTTGTCTTTTGAGAAGATTCAAACTGTGGTTTTGCATGCTGGCACTGCATTTTGTATGTAAGGAATATATAAAATTAAATTATGATCCTTAGCCCCACAGGCAACTACTAATTTTTAGCTTTAGCTCTGCATTTCTGCATATATCTGATAGGTGTTGCTACATGCAAACCAAGGGACTTTGGTGTTTAAAAAGGAAAAGCCTTTATACTTAGAACCTCTCAAACAGCTTTGTCACTGTCTGCATAAGAGTACTCAGGAAAAAAATTACGTTTATCTGGTCAGTTTTGAACTACATGAATGATCATACACTATCATATACTGATCTCACTGAAATGAACCAGACATTTTTTAGTAATTAACCTAAAAATGTATTTTTTCTTGTGAGTTTGTTGCATGAAACCTATGAGATTCATCTTGAACAAATGCTGCTTTTTGTTTTAGAGAGACAATAATTTTTACCATACACTTACCCATAAATACAGATTCTATACTCACTTAAAATTCAATTTCAGCAACTGCTTCAGAAACAGTGAGCTCAAGGTTAAAGACGTATAGTATGAGACATTTGGATGAGGCATTTGCAATTGAAAAAAAAATGTGAGAGAATATAAAATGTACAAGTCCCATGTTATAATAATATTGAGTTTTATTCCGTGGTCATAACCATACTGGAGGTTATAATACCCTACTAATTTTAGTGGGTTTACTTATGGAGTAAGAGCATCGTTAATTGATGATGGGTAAAAAAAACAACTATCAGTAGAAAAGTTTAGGCAATTTGAATTGCAGGATCTTATCTGAGTCAATTCCGTGTATAATAATTTACTGTAATGATTTTTTACCTTAGAGGAGGACTACTCATACAATAATGTAACCCAGCAACCCCAAGTTTTCAAAAACTAAGCCATAGAAGTATTGATCTGTGGGGTCAAGGAATTTTCTCCTTTTTCCTCCTTCCTGAAAGCAAAGGATAGTATATTAGATTGAATGCAAAAGGAATATTTTCTGTTCATATGGTCATTACCCTCCTGAAAGAACACAAACCCAATACTTGCATTCAAGCAACTGTGATGTTATTTTCCACTTCACTTAACATGGGAAATTTTATTAGGAAAATGTGCAGCATAACTGCTTCATAACTGGCATAATACAGTTTCAAAATAACTGTCCCTGAAGAGAGCAGAACCTAAGTGATATCACCTGTTCAAAATGATATGACAGTGACTTACTAAATTTAAACATGGAAGGTATAACCTAAACATTGTGCCGTGTCAGTTCTCTCAGGGGTCACCTGTGTACTTGTGTCCTGAAGGGGAAGTGCAGCTCCACCTCAGTATAGCTTCTATGAGCGTTCCCTCTGCTCTAACTAGTTAGTACTTCAAGAAATATTTTAAAAGTATCTGTGTTATGCCACAAGTTTAAAAAACATAAAATTACACAGCCCCCCTCCTGCCTTTTTGATGAGGTGCCCCTCTCTCCATCAGCTGGCAGTAGATAGTGCTTGCTTATCTTTTAGATCCCAGATCTTTGTTTTCATTTAGCAACTGAATCCAAAAAGTAACATAAAAATGAATCTTTCTTATACAACAAGTTACACTCTTGAAAAACAAACACAGCATCACATGTGATAGCAGCTCTGGGGAGGCACAAAAGGATTAAGAGTGATTTTAAGTAGAAAGATGTGATATCTTTATAAATAAAATAGATACAGAGAAAAATCAGCAGGCAGGACCAGATGTCAATAACAGATATGAAAATTAAGTATTCTTAGTTTCAAGATAAGTACCTGAAGAAAGAAAACTCTGCAGAAGGCAGGTATTCAAAACTCACAGCAGCTTTAAAATTACAGTATAAGAAGTTATAATAAAGCTTTTGATGTATTGAATTTCAAAATAATATTAATAAAATATTAATAAAAGCTGTTTCTTGGATTAATAGCCTAAAAGCGCTAAAGGAAAAGGATAGATTTACAAAATTATTTTTAAATGTTAGTGTTTTTTCTAATGGAATTAATAATGTAGAATTAAGTGTCTTAGTTATCCTGTTCATTGCATGTAGAGGATTAGGAATTGCATGTGGAGAATAGGATTTACAGAAATCACTGTGCTCTGAATATACTTATCACATTGGGCCTCAAATGAGCAGCAGCAGAAGAGCATCTGGTATTTAAATCCTACTGGAATATGTGTGGTGGAGTACCAAGAAGCTTAGCATTGTTCAGGTTTAGGTTCTGTTCATGCCTAAAAGTCAGAAGGTACAGTCTGGGGGATAGAGGTGGTGAAAACTCAATATGGTGGGATTGGGCACCATCTGAGAAGCTGTCTGCCAAACGCTGGGTTGGATCCTGGCTCCAAAAAGCATCAGTGCATTTCAGCTATGGGTAGAAATGTCAGTAGATACAAGGTGGGAAACATTCTAAATAAATCATCTTGAAGTGAAGAGGAAGGACAGCTCAAACCTAACAATGTACACTGTTAGGCTTTTTCATAAGTGTCTCCAACTTTTTTTCATTTACTTCAAATTCAGGACTCAATGCTGTTTTGTTTCTTTTCCAGAAATGAAAAAGTCTGAAGATAGTATTTTCTATTCGCTCTATCCTGCCTTTAGTAATCAGCGGGTTATATGCTGACCTCTGTTTCTCCAATCAATAAATCTAATGGTTAATGCCTCCAAATGGAAACACTGCTGGGCCACAGTAAGATACTTGGCAATGTTTGCAGCATGTTGACTTGTCAGCATCATTGTATCTTTGCATTAGACTGAAGCATCAAGGAATAAACTATTTACATTCTGCTCTCTTTCTATCCCCTAAAGGGTCTTCCCTTGAAGAGGTGAAAAAATTGATTTTTCCCTGTCCAGTAGTTTTCATTGTATACTTGGGTTGCTGAAGTACCATTCTGTATCTAAGTTGCTATTGAAACAAGAACTACTGAAAATGGAAGAGCTTTAGCGTTTTCTGATAATGTTTGGATTTGAAGCCTGTGAAAACATAATAACATATTGCAGCAATAGGTCTTAAAGCAAGAGAGTACAAAAGTAAATTAAAGGACAATTTGAGAAACTTACGTGAGTTCAGCAAGGTGAAGAAGGCCCAGAATTTCTCATTAACCTACGATGGGCTATAATAAAAATTATCTTGAATACACTACTCTTTTATTATAAGAATGGCTTTCAAAACTGAGTTGGGTTAAGCTGAGTTAGGCTAGACATGTATGTGGAGCTATATGGAGAAGAAAATCAGAAAACTGATGAATTCTGTTTTGAGCAGGGACTCTTTTCTGCCCTTGGACATGACGAGAGTTCTAACTTCACTAATGGAGCCTCCATCCTACATTTCTGTAGTGTGAAATAATTTCACTGCATTTAATTTGCTCTCAGTTTCAGAATTTACTCAGATCTTTTAATAAAACTTTTTTCATTCTTGTTCCAAATGTAAGGCCACATGATTGTCTATGTGGATTCCATGAGCACTGTTCAAATGTATTTATTGGTTCAGTTTTACCTTGTCAAGCTAAACTTCAAAGCAGCAGGCAGTAAGACCTATCAAATACATATTTTTTTATATAGCTAAACCAGAATTTTTTTTCTCATTGTTATGAGAAAAATGCTTTGATTTTCAGTTAAATCTCCTCCAAACCTTTTTTTCTGAAATTATTCCTGCATGCAACTGTCCTAAGCAGAAAGGATGGGAACTCAATATAGCTTATCCTCCCCACTTTTTTAAACTCAAAATGAAAAATTATTCAGCAATAAGAGCTAAGCAAAAACTACAGGAGTCTTTGTCTAGAGCTGCTTTGATATGTGCTGCTACTTTTTCTTTTTTTTTTTTTTTCCTGTTATTTGACTAGGATAAAAGGGTAAGTAGAGAAACATTCATGGTTTTGAGGTAGTGGAATATACTAGGATTTGAAATACTTTAATTATATAAAGCCACAAATGCAGAAAATAAATTTAAAATATTTTAATCCCAGAGGACTGAATCAAAAATCACACCCCTGAAATTTCTCCTACACAGCCTTTTCTCTGGCATCAGACATCTGGCATAACTTACATTGATTTTTCTGCAGACACAATACTAGATTACAGGGATAGCAAGGTTGTTAATATTTCACCTTTATCTAGCATATGGATCAGAACCAGACAAGAAAAATAAGACTGTGCAAGGACAGAACATTTTGTATTAGTTTTGCTGTTGTGTTTTTCTCATAGGCAAAGTTAATTATTGCTCAATTAACATCATCCTCTAGATCACTACAAAACACATGAATTGCTCTTGTTTTCATACTTCATCCTTGTATCAGTACATTCATTTCTGTGAGTTTGCCTGAAAAAAATGTGCTTCTTTTTTCTATACTATTAATGAGGTAGTGTTTTTCTTTCTGTTTCCACGAATTGTCTGTACTGTATAGTTCAAGGAATTTTGTTCAGATATACTTCTCTTTCTGCATGTCAGAAGACACATAAACATAATGTCTTGTTCTCTGGCAAATCTCTGCTAGCTTTTTAACTTGGATACTTACCTCCTGTCAATGAGAGAGAAAATTGTTGAAAAATGCTACCAACAGACAAATTTTTCAGTGTTTCCTTTACTTTGTTAGCAGTTCTTTCAGGTCTGAGGTTTAGACACCTCTTGTTCAGATAGTTTCACCATATCTAGTCCTCAACTATGTTAGGCAAGAATGCTATACCAGCACTTCCATGAAGAAGCCCAAACCTTTGCACTTCCTACTGAAAAATTATTGCAGAACACTTTTAGTAGTCAGAAACAGTCCTCTAGCTTACAGCTTAGATATACCTTTGAACACTTTAGAACCATTGGTTTTTCTGTCAGCAATATCTATGTGATTTTTCCTACGAGCTCATTCACATGTTTACAAAGAGCAATTGTATCCTTTTTTCTCCTTGGTGTTGTTAGGCTGAAAACAGTGATGGCTCTTCCAGACACCTCTTCTAATATGCATCCTTCATCCTCTTGCTCATTCTAGTAAATTTCCTCTACACCGTCTCCAGTTTCTGTCTTAAATCCACTGTCTAGACCGTAATGAATATATGAAATAATCTTAGGTCTATGCATTTCAGGGTTGATTCTAATATTGATGTAAATGTACTGTTTGGGAAAAAAAAAAAGAGATGCCAGGTATATACTAATATACTAGTGTTAGTGGTGGAAATGTCAGAATCAGATATGAAAGGAAAAATAAATGACAGTTTATTGAGGGGAATTATTATTTTGAGCCAAGTCTGGAATTCTTCTTGCACAAAGAATAGTGGTAAACAAGAAAACTCTGCAGAGAGAACCTGTGCTCACTCATAAAACCAGCATTTGGAAGGAAGGGAATGGGATAAAAAAGAGGATAGAGTGTGTAATAAAAGCAGTTGCTTTCAGTCTTAGTCCTTCTCTGTTTTCTCATCAAAACTTTAAATTTTTCGACTTTTCAACTATCACTTTATTTTCATGCAGGGATTTGTTACCTTAACTTTCTGGAAAGCTGGAACAGCATTACTATACAAATAAACAAAAGTCTTTAAAATTGTGCTGAGAGTCAGTCAGAGCATCGAGATTACAGTGATCAGTTTAGAGAGGTGCACATTTCCATTTTAGCAAGGGAAATAATAACACTGACATTACACAAATCAAGGGCCTCGAGCCCCTCAGATCACAGACAAGGGATGACTGAGAGGAATCCCATCATTATGGGTCAGCAGTGGCACAGACTCCCTACAGTCCTACTGGGGGAGCCGATTCTTGGTTCCTAAAAAACTTCATTATATTCAATATAAGAATGCAATTTAGTATTATTGAATTCACTCCATATAATAAATGGCTCTTGGATTTTTTGTTTTCAGTGTACAGTTTAAAAAAAGAGTAATTCCTTATAAGAGGTCTTTTTCCAACTTAGTATTAATGCTAATACCTGGCTTGAGTTTTCAGAGAATGCATTGATGGTCTGTCTTGAATAGCCAAATGAGCAGCTGGAATACAATTCGACCTTGTTTCATCATGTGCAGAAGTGAAAGATCGATGCAGTGCTACCTCAGCGCTGCTCAGCTGTGACTGCAAATACCTCCTGAAACTTAGCTGTGATTTGTTTTGCGTTCTCAGAGCTATGGCCAGCGACATCCTTTTTAAACTGATTTGGGTGCTTGACTGCTTACCAAATATAGATGAGCCTCACTGCTCCAGTACTTGTCAAGTCCTCAAAAATAAATACTTTCACTCATACTGAGCTCAGCGTTATAAAGTAAAGAGAAGTGACAGGGGAGTGTTTTTCAGAAACTGAGCTGTAAATGTTGCCCCATAAGAAAATGTGGACTGCTGTTTTCAAATATCGATATGCCATACAGTGTTTAAAATGCAGAAGTGTTCCAAGAAGGTCACACGAGCAGAATACATGAGACAAAAACAACCAAAGAAACACAAAAAACAAAGATCCTCCCACAAAACCAGGAACAGCTAATGTGTTACAGCCTTTGTATGCAACCCAGGGGATCATCTGGTGTAGACACACAAGGTCTTGCAATATGATTCCACCCGCAGCTGAGTTGCTTTCCATCCATTATGTTACACATGAAATAAAAGAACTGTGTTGAATAAAATTATGGTTATTGGGTGGTGGAAGGGGTGGGGTGTTTTGTCTTTTTTTTAAAGATGGGCAGATCCACTGCCTTGACTCAGATCCACTGAGTTTACTTTTCTTAAAGTGAAGAGAGAAAACAAAACACAAAAAGTGCTTAGAATCCGGCAGTGCCCAAGCCTGGCCTGGCTGGCACAGCACTTGCTGACTGTGTTGGCTGGCTTCCCTTTCTGCTGGAGCACTCTCCAGTATGCAAACAATAGGAAAGGACCTTAAGCCAGACTGTGATTTCCAAAGGAGGACTTACCTCTTGTAAGGGGAACATCTGTCTTCGCTGTCTCTCCAGCCCCAATAGCAAAATAAGAGGAAAAGTGTATCTATGGGGGATAACTGGGGGTGCAAGGGGATCCCTTGCACACAGAAGCTCTGCTGAAGCCATGAAGAAATGCTTGTACTTTTACCTCACCAGAGGCCTCGTGATGTGCTTTCTGAGGTCTCCAGGTGTTCCTATCCTTCTAGGCACACCTTCCTCTTACTGGAGAGCCCCTTCCTTACTCAGGCTTTGAGGTTCACATGTCTAACAAAAGGTCCCAGAAGTCAAAGCAGACGTTCTAGCTTTGTTTTCTCAGATTTTAGTTTTCCCTGCTGTTTGCAGCAGCCTCTTTAGTCAGCCTGCTGCTCAAAGAAGCTGCCTTTGCACGCAAGTAACTTCTGAACTCAGTCTCAGCGGGAAGCAGTGACTGCACACCACTTATCTTCACAGAAGGAAGGTCATTTCTTGCCCTTAGGTCAGACCTAACCACCAGTTCTCTCTTTCTCACTCCTTCTGGTTATGACCTGGGGGTGCTGGTGGGGGGAAAGGGCTGTTTCAAAATTGCTTTTAATGTGGAAATGTTTGCAGGACAGAGTAAAGTGACCCTGTGGCTGTAAGACTTGAGTTCGAATTTCAAAGAGAGAGCATGAACTCCCTGTAAAACTCCCACAAAATTTAAGAAAGGTGCTGTCAAACAGGTGGTAACTAAGACATTTTAAATACAAGACCCATCTATCTCACCAGGCACTATAATTCTAACTCAGCCACTCAGAGCTATGTCTCCCATAAGAGTTGGTTTGGATTACTTTTTCTTTTCCTGTTCAACTGCATGTTCTTCTGGGAGACAGAACAGATACCTTCCAGTGAAATGTAAAATGCAGAACAACTGCATTCTTAAAATCTCACTGTTACCTTACAAATGTTGTTTTGGTTTAAGTCATCGTCTCAGGAAGTTATTCTCTGAGGCAGGGAAAAAAAGTAAGGTATCCCTAATTTTTTGAGTATTAGAAGTCATTTGTGAGTGATAATTGTTATGCACTTATATATCTTGAGATATTTAAGGCTTATTTGGAAAAAAACAAACACAAAAGAGCTAGTACTAGTCTCAAAGCAACATATGCTGTTGTATTTCTTTAAAATTTGACAGTGTGTACAGGGCAAGAAGAAATACTGGAGATAAAAACGAAAAGATGAAATTAAAAGAAAAAAGGTCTTCAAATTTATGTAATCAACAAGATAATTTTCACCTGAGCAATCACCAAACTTCCAGTGGTGTACTTCAAGCTACTAAGAAAGATTGGGGGCTTATGCCATTAATCTCATCTGTGAAGTGAAAAGAGTATTTTAGGTGACAGAGGGTAACCCATGAAAAAATAGACAACAGGATACAGAAAAGAGGAACTATTACAGTGGGTGAGCTTGTCAGTAAAAAGGCTTGCAGACAATATATTGATGTCTAGAATTAAAGAATGCATAGTCAGGATCTCTTTGCTATGGAAGGCAACACAAAGTTGTTTCAATATCCCAAACAAAACACAGCAGATGTATTTATAGATCAGTTTGTGCTCTCAGCTAATGCACAACCCCCTTCCATTTTTTCTTGCAGAGAACAGCACAGAAAAATTTCCAGAAAGTAACTTGAAAAGAATCCAAAAAAACCTCTGAGCAAACAGTGGCACTGTGTAACGCCTACAGCTGTACTCATCCCACCAAATTCTAATTTCCTGATGTTTTGGAACCCTGCAAGAGGTGTCTAGGGTCACTTACTGCAACTTTTGCATCTGTCTTTAGTGTTTAATACTAAAGCATGCTTTCAAAGGCATATGATATGTTAAGACAAACTGCCATAGTTGCCGAATATTACTTGCTGTCTGAAATCATGGGGTATTGCCCTTGTGAATTCAGAGGTCCTCATAAACCAACAGTGTCTGCTATTACATTTCAGAATAAACACACATGTCCTCAGTAGTTTACTCCACTTTTTTTCACTCATGTTCAGTGTAATTTCCACTGAAGGATTTTCTAAATGCAAAACACAGTAAATTTCAGGATTTAGGACTGAAAAGTAATTCAGATTTCAAAGCTCTTTTGAAAACTCTTTTCTTTGAGGGGCAATGAGGCAAAAGAAGATTATCTGCAAATAAACCCATGAAATGCACAAAATCCTGTAAAACTTGGCAAGGAATTACTATTTTTAGCAAGGTTTTAAATACCTGTTAACCTGTAGTGCTCTACTTTGAGGTGATAGTGGGTTTGGAATAACTCATTCCTACCACATTTTCTCTTAGGTGTGATACTTGAATATTGCAGCCAAACTGAAGCTCTGTTACCACCAGACTTACCTCCTTCTCTACCTCATCATCCTTACATCACTTCCCTACCTCTGGGGGCTGTGATAAACATGCGCAGAGGACTCTGAAGGCACTGCCAGTCTAGTCCAAAACTAAGTCTGCATCCTTATCATGTTTTAGGCTCAAAAGCAGTGGCTGGTGGGCAGAGGGTTCTTGCCATGTCCTGGAAGACCCCAAAGTGTTATCCATATCTCCAAAGAGTTATGCACAATTCCATAGGTTTCTTGGATGCAGACACTTCCTCTTCATCCATAACCTCACCCCATGGATCATTCAATTCCACAGCAGTCAGCTTTGGGAAGTTACAGGAGATATTCTGCGTTTTGGTATCCTTTAGAGTGGAGGAAAATGCTGGAAAATACAGCTGAGTTTTGGAATTTTCTTGAGGGAAGAGGGAAGACCAGGTGAAACTTATCCTGGAGAGTGATTTTTTGCTAAACTTCAGGCCCCCTCCCCAAATTTATTTGGACATGAGCAAGATAATTCATCAATTGTAAAAGACAAATGTGGGAACAATATACGTGCTTCCCAGTTCATAGAGTTCCTGAATCTGAGCGAAAAAAATCTTATTTGAATGAAAAAAATCAATTTTGTTGCCCATGGGAGGGTCAATTAAAATATTGAAATTAATACTCTCTATTTTCTGATGCATGCATGGAAGATCAGTATGTGACAACTAATATATGCCTAACCAGGCAGATATTCATAGAGGCCATTTTAATTTCTAACCTTTACTTTTTCCTCTCATTTGGTTTTCTAAGCTGCCTAGAAAAATATTAATTAATAATTTTGCATAATATCCAGATATAACTTTTGAGGATCAGGAATTAAAGCACATAAATAAAATCTTCAGGTTAAAATTACTACACATGATCTCTTTACCACATTTGTATCAATTAGAACTGTTCTATGGATGTACAGGAGGAGAAAGCTCTGCAGTAGGAAAAACCAAGTATTTACAAAGAAATCTCACTCTTTGAAGAGCAAAAAGGTAATTTCACATATTAGATTCTGCCTAACCGATTAGGCTGACAACATAGACAAAATTAAAATCCCTCTTGGAAAAATCTTGTGTTTTAAAAATACTGCCTAATTTTTAAATTGCACTGTCTGATACAATTTATTTCTAAATGTAATGATTCATTACTGTATAGTCAATTTTGAGAGCAATTGGCTTGAATTCTAGGAAAACTGGCACTATCTGTAGCGACTAAGTTAAAAAGCATTTGAAGTCTAGCGATACCCTTTCCTGACATTTCAGGTTTAGCAGGAGGTTAATTAAACACAGTTTCAATGTTTCTGTGTTGCTTTAGGGCATAGCACAACAGGCCAGCTTTCAGCTACTTGCAAACTTAAAAGCCCTAGGAGATACCAGCTTGAGACCCATGGCAGTTTCAAATCGTCTTTTCTCCTGCACATTTGAAAAATACAGTGAAATTCCATTCCTCCACATAAACTAATTGGACCAACTTTTGCCAGTGATATTCTGCTCGAGGCCAAAATGGAGACACGGTTAATCTCTTCTGTGTGATGACTTTTAGGCAGAGTGAAAATGGTAACATCCAGATGTCCGTGCCCAGCAGGTCTTGGGAAGTTGCACAGTGGTGTGGTTTGTCTCAGCCACTGCCAACCTGATACTGCACCTATACTTGAACAAAGTGAAGAATAAGGATCAATTTATGAAACTATTTTGTTCTGTAATTTCCTGTAAAGCCCTGAAGATTAACCTTTCATCAGAAAAAGGTGAAAAATTACATAAAGAAGGTTGTCAGTAACCTGCCTATGAAATGATAATCTTGCTTGGCACTAGTAAGAAGTGATGAGACACAGGTGAGAAATTCATTTGTATATTGCCTCCTTTATACAGTACAATCCTAAATTGTGTCTTGGCCCTGTAACAATTCTTTTTTGAGGTGCTAGGGATACAAAAGGATGTCTGTCTTGATGCATCCCAGGTATACTGTAAGAATGCTGTATGTTATGCTGAATACACACCCAGACAGGCAGAAGAACAATACTTAAATTTCTCTGTGTTTTGTTTCTGCACTGTGTTCTTCTCTTTCAGTCACAACCTGCAATTAAACTGGTATTTTTGATGCTTGGAGTAGGTGGAGCCACCACATACGAGACCTTTGTGGAAAAACTGTTCTGTGCAACATCATTCTGCCTGAACAGTGGAAATATCTCTGAAGCTGAATCAGATCTGGCCTCTTCGACCTCTAAAATTTCATTTGCTCATGTTTTATGGCATCAACATCCTAGTAGATATTAGAGAAATTAGGATGGCAAGACTCCAGTCATGTGGCAGAGGAAGTGCTAAACAGCAGTACAAAAAGTCAGGTATTTTGGTAAGCTCATTTAGATAGGTTTTCTTTTTAATAAGGCCTTATTTTAAAGTCTCCTATCAAAGTACAAGCAGAGTCCAGTCTTGTTTCATTTTAGAGAACCAAGCCTGGAGATAGAATGGTGCCCAGATATTTCTGTTTCTGTTTCTTTTCGTTTGTTTTGGTGGTGGTGGTCGTTTTTTTGGGGGGGGAAGTTGTGTATTTTTTAAATCCCAGCCTATGTCATTGATATCATACCCATCTCCATTTCTCGTGGAGACATTTGTATGACAGCAATCTTATTGAAAAAAATGGGCTAGGACACATGAATTCAAGGAAACACTTCTTATGGACCATAAGATAGGATAAGATATGGGCCAAGGGCTGCACTAGAGCAACAAAATTCAGTTTGGTAGAGCTACAGAGAGGAAGCATCATGGACCAAGGGGCAAGCAGGGCATCCACTCCTGTCCCTGCTGCAAATGTTTAAAGGAAGAGCTTGTTCTTCCCTGCTCATCATTTATTACAAGAACAAAGCTTTTTTATTCAAGAGGAAAAGAAATTGCTCTATGCCCATGTTGATCTCTTTGGAGAAGATACAGAGGGCTTTTAAAATAGTAATTTTAAATGCTAAAAAGTATCCATCTGTCCAGATGATTCTTACTTACCCATTTGTGTTCTCCAACATACCCCACTATTTTGTATTATTAAAAATACACATTGTTGCAAACACTACTATTGAAGTAAAACAACTCCACTTTATAAAAAATATATTATCCTAAATCCTTCCTAATTGCATATGTTTATATGTTTATTCTAATATATATATATATGTATTTGCTTCAAAAACACAAAATCAGCCTATCATTTCAAAAACCTTTTTTTAAAGGATTGTTTAAGACCTGCATAATTTTAAATACAGGTAAAAAAATGTAACACTTCTGACTGTGTTAAGCGGTTTTCTGTTTGTTTGTTGTTTTTTTTTTTTAAATTATAACTTTGAGAGTAGAAAAACAGAAAAAAAATTAACAAAATAATGCTTTCAAAATAACTAGGTGAAAAAACCCACAGACCCCAGGCCTGTAACATCATTAAATAGTTTCCTTCTTCCAATTTTTATAAGCTCAGCAACTGGAAATCTTATTTGAATTTTTCTTCTTACTCTTGTGATCAATGTTACCTGTTTTTCAATGCATAAATGAGTCTGGGCACAGCTGAAGTGGTTCAAAGAAAGAGCTGTCCAGTTCTACTCCTGAATCAAATCATCACAAATGTAACAGAGACTTTTAAAGTGTTTGTGTTGTCTCAATAGAAATACTACAGCATGATCCATAATTGTAAAATTATTTTGAACATCACTTATAGTATAAGCTTGATCTTCTGTATATTCTAACAGTCTATTTTGAAAGTAGATTAATTCTAAAACAAGTGAGTTTTCTTTCCATCCTTTTACAATTTACCTAATTATCTTTGAAAAATGTTAATTTTTAAATCTTATAATGGATTAGTTAGGTTACTAAAACTTTTCATGCTGGCATAAGAACATGAAGTCAATTTTTCTGCATTGAATCCTCTCTTTATTTTATAGAATGTATCTTTTGATTTACTTTCATTTTCTTTGGGGTTTTTTGNCAATAAGTTAAAAACATGGAAGGGAAGATTATCCCCACGAGAACCCAACTGCAATTTTTCCTGGTGTTCCTCTATACAGTTTGAAGATTTATTCCCAGCAATTAACAGAGATCTTCTTTGCTTACACAGATATGTTGGAAGTGATTTTTCTTTTTATTTATGTCCCATGTCATTTTTTCTCCCCAAAGTGACTCTTCTCCCCTGTGTGGCAAGCAGACAGGAGAAAAAGTGTATTTCATCCAAGGTGAAGTGATGGACTGTATTGCTCTAGATATTCCCTAGTGGCATTCCAGCACCACAAAAAGATTTACTTTTTCTCATTCATGTATGGGGCAGGGGGAACAAGTGTGCTTGGAACTGGTGCTTAACAATTCATTTTTTGAGGCATCTGAGCATGTTTCCCAGCTTGACCTTGGCTGACACAACATGCCAGATGGGTCTTGGAGTTGCATTTAGAATATGACAGAACACTGAAATTTTGAATTGTTTCAGTTTGTCCTTTTTTTCTCCTTAAGAATAAAGTCTAATAATAATGAGTGTATTTCAAATTAAGCTATATGGTGCAGATTACATAAAACACAAAGCTTTAAAACAATTCTTATGAAGATTTAGATTTTTGAAATTGTGTCCTCTTGCACACAAAGTATGTGCACTTAGTTATTTTCAGATGTAAGGACCCTACATATAAAATTGGAATTATTTGTAATCTTCATCAGTTCAGTTATTTGTTACCCTATGACCCTGACTTAGAACATTTGCCTTATCAGTCTTTATTCAAAGACATCTCAATAACTGTCTTCTTTCAGGATACCATGTTCTTTATAGGATCTTAAAATCCTGTCCTCTGTTTCCAGTTTTCTCTGCAACTTTTTTTTTTGTTTTACTAAAGAATTTTGCCTGTTTTGAGAATGACTTAATATTTTCCTCTCTCCCCCCCTCCCCCTTCTCTTTCCTCCCCCCCCCCCCNAAGTGGTTCAAAGAAAGAGCTGTCCAGTTCTACTCCTGAATCAAATCATCACAAATGTAACAGAGACTTTTAAAGTGTTTGTGTTGTCTCAATAGAAATACTACAGCATGATCCATAATTGTAAAATTATTTTGAACATCACTTATAGTATAAGCTTGATCTTCTGTATATTCTAACAGTCTATTTTGAAAGTAGATTAATTCTAAAACAAGTGAGTTTTCTTTCCATCCTTTTACAATTTACCTAATTATCTTTGAAAAATGTTAATTTTTAAATCTTATAATGGATTAGTTAGGTTACTAAAACTTTTCATGCTGGCATAAGAACATGAAGTCAATTTTTCTGCATTGAATCCTCTCTTTATTTTATAGAATGTATCTTTTGATTTACTTTCATTTTCTTTGGGGTTTTTTGTGTTTGTTTGCTTATTTTTAAATCTCCTCCTGTGTTCTGTTTTCTATTTCTTTCACAAGCTCGATAGTTTTACAGTAAAAACAATGACAGTAAAGGAATAATTACTTTTTTGGAACAAGAACTAAAACTGAACTATCTGCACTATTGCCTCAAACCTGTATATTAAGTATATTGTATTTAAATAAATTTGGAGCATTTATATCACCTGGATTACACTAAGCAAAAATAAACAGTGGCTATAATTATTTACCAATGAAATCCACATTCTTCAGTCTTGTTTAACCTACGGTTTTGTATCAGGAACAAGCCTGTCATTGTATCATTATAAATACACGTATGAAATGGCTGGATTGATTAAAAACTTCTAAGATGCAAAGATTTTGTTTTTCTTTGGAGTGGGATGCATACATGTGCAAATTACCTTAATCTGATTAAAAAACAAAACAAAAACCCCAAACAAACAAAAACAACAAAAAAAAGCAC
>VWZF01005492.1:40775-75836 GCA_013396755.1 Sclerurus mexicanus | reverse complement strand
TTCTTTTCCCTCCCCCCCCCTCAAGTTTGGGGTTTTTTTGTTGCCCATTCTCTCAGAAATCACTGAATACTTTTAAATCAAAGCAGGGAGTTTTCTGGGAGCTGATTTAATCATCTCTTCATCTGAATAGCCTTTTTTGGAAGAGATTCCTTTTGTAAGGCAGTCCAAGTTTACTTCTGTTGCAAAGCTGCCTTCACTGGCGTATTTGTGATATAGGATGGTGCAGAGGGCTTGGACACCCCTGATTCTTCCTGATCCCTCTGCATTCTTTTATTCAAGTGTCACAGTAGAGAAATTATTCATTTGCAAAATCAACTATTTGTTTATCTTTGGTTTTTTTTGATAACTTTAATTGATGCTGTTTCCCCTCTGGTAATAAACTTTTTGATCATTTTGACATCATTTTAGGGAGGGAGGGAAATCACAAAGGGAAAGCAAGTTTATTCTGTAATTCAGCACTTGAAAACGCTATTTCTATTTGTCAGCATCAACTCATTAAGCATAAATTGTCAGCATAACCATCAAGCATACTATGATAAACTTGTGTCTCTGGTTTCTTGGTGCAGGTTCTTTTCACTTTCTCAGTGAGCTGTGCAGGATCCTTTGCTGCTCATAAATAACAGGTGAAATGCTTTTTATTCTCTTTTTCCAACGGGATCACTGGAAGGAGAGGTTGCCTGTGGGTACAAATCTTCAGACTTGGGGCTCTGCATGCTGCGAACTCGATAGTCCACACAGCCCCAAGCCATTACTCAAATAAGAGGATAAAGAAAACAGAGTTGTAATCACCATTCATTGGTTTAGAAATGTCATGCCAGTCGCATTTCAGACATCGAATGATATTAATACTAATCAGCATATATTAGCAGCCAGACGTGTTCACAACTGTTCCAACAGCTGAGTGCCTCCAAGCTAAATTGATTTCATCCCTTAGACACCCATTAACACCTCTCCTTCCCATTTAGATAATAGAACACAGTTGTTCAGGGGTGTTTATGAAATGACATTCATTTGATTGATAAGTGACCTTGACTGAATGAAAATATATTCTTGCTGGAATTTAAAGGATCACCTTTTCCAATAACCTTGTCAGAGTTATAGGCCTCCAAATCCTTAAAGAATTTAAGTAATCACAATCAGTAAATATAGATTTTTATTTTTTTTTCTTCATGAGAAGTGTGTTAGGAGGGATTAAGCTTTAAATAAAATTTTAAATATGCATACTAATATACTAATTTTAAAAGGCCCTGAAGAAATCTTAGAACGATCACCTGCTTTTGAAAATAAATCAGTGTTTAATTATTTGAGGTTTGTACCTTAACCTATTTTGAACAACTCACTGGCTCTAGTAGGTCATTCCTACTGAGATGAAAAGAAATATTGAAGCTTCATATATTGTTAATTTTATAGGACAGATGACCTAGCTATGATTAATTAAGAATATTGGAAACCTCTGATACAATGCCAGGAAAATAAAAGATCAGTGCAGTATAAGAACGTTTTCTATAGCGGCATTATGAGAGTTTTTCAATAATAGATTAAACAGACTAAATAATTAAAGTGTCTTTGATTGAAGTCAGACCATTCTCCTTGTATTTCAGCATTACATCCTGTGATAGGCATGACTGTCTTTTCAGCTCCAAATATGGACCTCCTTCCTTTTCTGCACATCAACTCAAGAAAAAACATCAGACAGAATCTAAAAGCAAATGAAAAACACTGACTCGAATATTTATTTTTAAGAATTTAAATAAGAAGCTAGGATTGGGATTTTCAGGGAGGCGTGAATCAGATCACTTAAAATCAGATTATTTGGGGGAAGGTGCTGAAACCCACCTCTCTTTGTTCCAAAGGAGACACTTGGGGTGCGAGGATGGAGCAATCCCCAAGGGGATGCATTTGAAGGCTAGAGCCCTGCTCATCCTCGTCGTGTTGCTCCTCCTGGTGGGATGGAAGGACACCTGAGCAGCATCACCTCTGTCACAGCAAGCCCAGCTGCAGCATTTTCTCAGCTTTCTGAGGCCCTTGACATGAGGCTAGATGTGATTCACCAGTTACAAGTCAGACAGAGCCAATTAGTTGTGCTGTTGTGATTAACCATTTTACGGCGCTTTTACAGCCCTTTCTGATAAAGCTGTTTAACATATTAAGAAATATAGATATAAAAATAAAATGCTAACTGAAATAGAAATTTTGAGGCTGCAAGAGCTGCCAAGTGCAGGTGTCTCACATATAGCTGGGAAGACTCAACAGATGAGACAGCAGGAAACCCATCCCAGCATATTCCACACAACTAGCAGATGCCAATCCTGCCTGGAAGCTACAAAGATATCAAATGTGCCAATTGTCAGATTCTGAACAGGCACTTGAATGGATGTCTTCCCCTTTACAAGACAGGATGCCCCACAGAGAAACATTTGCTTATCCTTTAAAAGTTTTGAATGCAGAGTGTAATTTAGAGATGGTTTTGCACAAATTTGCAAGTAACTGATACAAGTCATTTTCACTGTATAGAGCAGCTGCTTATAGTCAGTCTTATTTAAGTGAGAAACAAATGGAAGCTAAAGCATTTCAGAGTCAGTTCAAAGTTATTTGCATAGGTTTATTTAAGGTTTTGGGGGGGGGTGTTTATAAGATATTTATTCCACTTCTATAACTCTTTCAGTATTTTTCTCGCTGCTGATAGAAGTGAAAAGATCAGTCCAGTATGATCCTCAAGACGTGGTGATCACACGACTCTGCTCTTTTTCATTATATTCCTCACACTAATCAAGGCTCTCATGTCCTTCACAGATCAGCAGCCACTGTATGAAGTACACTTTCCACCTCTTCCAAGTGAACAGTGTTCTGTAGCCTTTCCAATAGCAAGCTAAATCAGTAAAAGCTGTCTTTGGGGACAGGCAGTAGGACATCTTGAGCTTGGGCTGCACTGGGGTGCTCCTCACTGGCTGCAGCACAGTGCCACAGGTTTTCCTGCATTGGGGTTTGCACACACCAGGTGTGGGCAGAGATGCCACAGCAGAGGCAGGAGATGCCAAAGCTGGCAACGGGGACTGCGAATAAGAAGCCAAATACACCTTCTGTTCATGGTATGAAACTTGACAGCCTGAGGCAAAACTGGAGACTTACATGAAGACCAGGATTTTACCCTAAAAATAGTCAAGAGAATGAGTTTTGGATGCAGGCATAGCTGACATACCATAGGATAATGAGCTTGGGATAAATGTTCTTACTCAGTTCTTCCAGTGTTCAGGAAAATAGGTGTTAACACAGTCAAGAAAAATGCCAGGCTACTTTTGAATAAAACAAATGAAGTTGCAAAAAAGGGCATAAGCGCTCTTTGTCCTAATTAGAACAACTGGCAACACTCCAGGTTTTGTCTAGCTTCTTAGGTCAAAAGACTTGAGATTATTTGAATGTATATATGCAAAATAAACATCACAGTCAATATTACAATGATTATAGTAATATTTTTACATGTAATACATCATTATTTCTCACTAATTTTGAACTGGCATGGTACAAGAGACATGGGATATTGTCACTGAGTTCAAACATGACCTTTTTTCGGGTTCACAGAATTTTTATTAATCCTTTAACAATTGATGTAACATCATGGCATTTATGCTTTCACCTTTATTTCACAGGAACGGACTGCTTTAAAGCAATAGCAGGAAAGAGATATGGAAAACTAAATTATAACTTGATATATAGGAATAGAACAGATGTAAAATAGTTCATTCACATGTATTATTGCCATGTATTATTCTCTCTGATCATAAAGCCTTCAGGTTGATTTTCAGTTGCCAGATGCAAACTCACATTTAATTTTGGGGTTGGAATATCAAAGAGTGTGAAAGTTACTTGTCTAACTTGTGATTATCAGATGTTTTAAGTCACTGAATGATATTTGAGTAACTATTGGATCACAACGATTGCCAATTGAGGATGTGAATGTTTGGGATACTCTGCTTGCTTCTGCTATGAACAATTCAGATTGGTTGCCCAGTTAAAGAAACTGATGTCTGTACCCAATCCAACAACAGATGGCATCATTTTTATATTTTTGCCAGCATTGATGTATCATATCACAGCAGATCTATGAGCAAAGCTTTTAAATTGAATGTATTGTGAGAGAAGACTGCTGGTGTCTTGAAAAATTAATCATTTTATTATCCAGAATGATGTTCGAGATGAGGAAGGGAAAAAAAAGTCAATAGATCCTATAAACTCAATTTCACCATCAAAGCCCCTGATATGGTTGAAATTCCATAGGCTGCACATATTTCACTGCAATGTCTTTTTCCTGAAAATTAAGGTCTACACTCAGCACTGATACTATTCTACTTTTGCCTTAGCTGCTCCTCATTTCTTAACTCTGTCCCAGTCAAGGCCAACACACCAACTCAGCCTTACATTTGCAACCCAGAATCCTCCTGCATTCCCATCCTTGCTATTGCCAGCACAACTGCTTGTAGGGACATCCTGTGAAAAAAACCTTGAAGAAAAATACAAGTTTCAGAACACAGATTAGTGTCTGTACATGCTGTCCTCCTTTCCCAGGTAGTTCTGTTAACACAACAGATGGCTTCACACAGAGGAGAGACAAAGGAATGAGCAGCATGAAAACAGACAGCTTAGAGTAAGACACATTTTTAATCTACCACTGAGTAATAAACCAAGATTTTAACTTGCACTTAGCTTTCTACAGTGCTGATATTCCCCAGAATGTCTTGAAGGGGGAGTGGGGGAAAAATGGAAGAAATTGCCCTGAGTTCATTTGCACATGAATTTATTTTTATGGCAGCTTCACATGCACTAAATCTGCAAAGAAGAAGTAATATAAGGAAGACTCATCTCAGTTTTGTGGGGGTTTTGCTCTCTTTTGTGTTTCCTGAATGGTCAGTGTTGGCATTTCCTGTGTAGATATAGCAGTCACACCACAGGTCTGCTCAGTCAGACTGAAAGTCCACTAGCTCAAGAATTTATCAGCAAGAGTAGCCAAAACCAGGGAGTTAGTGAAGAGTATAGACATACAGTAACACTTATAAAAGTCAACACTCACTGCAGAACAGTCATGGCTTTATTTTGTCAAACTCATTAAACTCTGTTGGATATTCCAAAATGTTTCATCTGTTGTATCAGAGAGGAAAAGGAGTATTTGCCCAGAGACAAGTTGTTTTAGACCTGTACTGTAATACTTTGCTGCATGGAGGTAGCAAGGACCTTCCTTCCAGCCGCAGGCTGATTCACCTGCAGCTGGGATTAAAAAGGAAGCTGGAGAAGTGAGCTGGTACCCAATAGAGGCTTGGTATGGCTTGGGAGGAGGCTCGTTTTCCTGGCTGAGACTGGCTGAGTGCTGGCTGAGACTGAAGAGCTGGACTCCTCAAAGGCCAAAGATGTTACTATCTTGGCCAAAGAGTACGGGCGAAACCAAGACACATAACTCAGGGGATGGTGAAAAAGTGTTCTCACTTGCCGAGAAATGAGAACAAGCAATGCAGAGGGAGTAGTTAATCCTTACCTAGTAAAGACCTCAAGGAGTTCCTGCTAGGCAGGACACAAATAAGATGATGTGGTAATTTAGCAAGGAGAAAGTCATGGTTTATATACGATAAATATACTGCAGATTGTAACTTCTAACAGGTTTTTGTTTTGTGTGGCTTTCAAGCTGTCTTAGAAAGGTGTAAACACTAGCCTTTAGAAAAAACTCACACAGTAATGAACAGTGGAAGGAAAGGAGCAATTTTAAAGTACTGTAACTGTCCCGTAGGGCAGAAGTGACTAAAAAGTCATACTGTAATTAAAGTGCTCTGGCTCTCCCTGTTCCTAGAAAAACAGCTACAGTGTCAGGTTTTTCTATTACCTTAGTGTCAGTGGTGGAAATGTGTGTGAGCAGAAACCATGTAAACACAACAGGCTGTGTATGTGTTCTCATACCAGCCACACTGGAGGATTGTGCTCAGGATCATTTCACAGCTGGAATAACAACATTCAGAAATAAATGTGGCCCAAAAAACCAACTGTATGTTTGTGAATAATGCACATCTCATAGATTGCCCAGGTTTACAGGGAATCAGATTACTAAGCAGATG
Organism: Sclerurus mexicanus; assembly: GCA_013396755.1. NCBI lineage: Eukaryota > Metazoa > Chordata > Aves > Passeriformes > Furnariidae > Sclerurus > Sclerurus mexicanus. Next base: position 69,741 of record VWZF01005492.1, on the reverse strand, counting down.
GAAAGGATTGGCTAGAAGTGAAAGCCCCTCTGCAGGGCAGCGATGATCTTAGTAAATTCAAAGACCATTTCATTTATGACTGACTTGTTTAGTTTCCATAGTCTGTGAGAATCCACTGGCTACAGGAAGTGACAGATAATGAACAAAACTCTCTGGTGTTGTGGAATTCCACATTTAAATTTTTTTTGAAGTTCTAATGTGCTGCCAGTGTAACCTTTCTGAGGATAGGGATATATTGTGCATAGGAAGACCACATTAAAAAAGTTATGTATGACATGTTCAATGCCTAATCTGTTGAGAAGAACATGTTCTCTGAGAAGACTTTAAATTTCTATGTACATGACTCCAACAGGAATTAATAGAAGCCCCAAAATGTATCCAGGCACTTCCCTCTATTTCATTCTTCAAATTAAAATTGCACAGTAAATGTAAGCAATCTCCAGTCAAGAAGATTTCAGGTACACAGGATCTTTTGTCTTTAGGTCTCTGTCTTCTGAGACAAAATGAAGATGCAGCCAGAAAATGCTACTTAATCCCTTCCAGCTAAGCTTTCTTGATCCTCTTTTGGAATTGCCTCATCCCTCTGTCTAGGGCCCAAACACTGAATAAATTTAGCATGAAGAGGCAAACTGCTCATTGTGCCTGTGTTCCCAGCTTTGTGGCCTGGTGCTAGGTGGGTTCTCGTCATAATTTGCATATGAAAATAGTTTAACATCTTCATTAGCTCTTCATCAGTTCAAATGGAGCCTGTGCCGGTACAGCTCTTTGGGTACCTGCTCTAACTTTTCTTTAATACATTAAAGGGAGTGGGTGCCTTAGCTTAGAATAGGCAGTTGAAGGCTCTTTTGATAACTTATATATTTAAAAAAATACAAACCTGATATTTTTCTGATAAGCATATTTTCCTAGAATAGATATTGTTTAAAAGTAACCCTGTTATATCTGCACAAATAATTAGTTAGGCTGGCTGATTTCATCTCTTAGACAAAAGAGCAGCTCAGTTACTAGATTTATTCATAACTCAGTTGGAATTATCAGCCATTGTACCAGTTTCCTTTAATTTCAACATTAAAGAGTTTTGTTGATTGTGGGGGAATGCACTATAAAGATGCTTCTTTCATGTATGATAAACTTATTCCTTAGATAGAAAACAGACCTGGAACTCTGAAACACATGGTCAAACAGCTGTGGCCATCTACGGTTTTACCAACTTGCAGTTGCTGGTCACCAAATCTCTGGTAGAACTTACTTACATATGGCAAAGCCAACACACCTCACACTCAGCTGCACACAGGTCAGAACTATAATTCAGCTCAGAAGCTCAAAAACTTTCTTCTGTTTTCTGACTCTGATACTCAACAAAAATTAGAAGAATATTTCTCAGTTGTGACCAACTTGATCATCTCAGCAGTTTTCAGAATAAATGACCAATCAGTGATGCTCAGATCTTGACAATTCTTAAGAGTACACTGCTCCTGTCTTTTGTTGCTGTTTGTAGCTAGAAACACAGGTACACCTGAATTCAAATGCTTTCAGAAAGAGAAGGAACATGCATCTGCTTGGAACCTCTTTAGTAAAGATGTAAGGTTCTGAACAGACTTGCTGGACCTTCTGTCCTTAAACTTGTCCCCTGTTCCTCCCTGTGAATACAGTACGTTAATTGGCCCAAATTTAAATGATTCTTAGTTTTTACTAACCGACATGGTAGGATAGGTGATGATACAGCTTTCCAAGAAGATACAAAGGACAGAGCAATCCTTTTGTAGCCAGCTCCTCTTACTAAGCAAAACTTGGCAATGGGGGAATCCAAGTATTTTAACACATGTGAAAAAAACCCCTGTATGTATGTAGAAGATGCCTATTTTAAATGGCTTTTTAAAGACCTACCATTTTCTTTTGTGATTGTTACATGTCGATAACAGACCCATATAGCTCACAAGTCAAACCTTTAGTAGAAGCTAATATTGGAATGTAGATCTAAGACAAACTTAGCAATTTCAGATGGTTAAAGATGGCCAGAACGTGACCTAGAGGTTATAATCCCTTAAATGGAATATTTTTTTATTAAAATAAATTACATTTGCCATTTATTTTCCTAATTCTATTAGGTATTTGTTTGTGAGAAAAGCTTTGACAGAACCAGATTGAAATCCCACTGTCTCCAGCTTGCTTTCATACTGTTCTAATAATTAATAAGAAACGCTTTTGTCCTTCTGATGTAATAGAATAAAAAGGTGTTTAAAGTTTTCAAATACCATAGTTCTTATTAATTGTTCAACCAATCTAAAAGCAGGTTGGAGACTAATTTACAGGCCTGGGTAAGCAAGATGCCTGTGTGGGTAGCTTTCCAGAAAGATGGACAGCATAAACTATGGACTGCAAACACTATTTATGTTTTGGAATTTTTTTTTATTTTAAAGACATATAGCAGTGAGTTCCCACTGGACAGTGATTCACAGCTTTACTAATGTTTGGGTTAGCATGTATTATAAGAAAGCCTAATTCAAGTTACTCTTAAAGTTAACTTGCAATACAGCTCATGTAATTGCAGTTCACTAATACACTTTTAATTCATTATTTTCATAACCTTATTATCATGGATCTAAGTGAGTAAGAGGTGGGCATAAAACACAGGGATACATCCTACTCTTCCTCATTTGGAGTGTGCTCTCTGAAAGCCTTCAGGAAACTCCTTGGTCTTTGCAGCATTGGGTGTCTCTTCTCTCTGAGGGACACCCAGGCATGCATCTCCCTCTTAAGCATATATGCTTTGTCATCAAACTGTACTACAAAATTAAGGCATTTTTAGCAGTTTTTTCTGCTGCCTTCTGCTGTGCTCAAAGTTTGCATTTCTTTAGGTTGTGACTATGTTTGGTGTCCTTGCCCTGCAAGGTTTGGGGCATGGATCCGGAGAGAGCCATGGCAGCGGATAGGCAGTGAGCTCACCAGAACTGAAAAATCTGAGCTACATGAGGGGGTCACAAAGAAATCAATATTAGGTACCCTGGGCATGCTGGTGTCAGCAACTGACACCATCACTAGCCTTAAATTTCCCTTGTGATAGACTGCAGGTCACCTGGAATTTGGGCCAAAGTGGCTTGGTATGGCAACTACTAGGATTTACCAGTCCATTTGTGAAGTCTCATGTGTATCTTGTGACACTGACCTCTGTTTTCATGCATAGGTAATCAGATATAATAAGTGATCATTCAATTTCAAACTCATATTTCATCACAAATAAACATGTCTCATTACAAAATAATGTCTGATGTAGAATGCTCTCCCCTCATCTTGGATCAAGTTCAAGGCTTTATTCTTTAGGATTCTGAAAGTTTTCAAACACTTTGCAGTACTGGTAGAAAAGTCCCATGGCTTTCATGACATTCAGATTGGTAATTCAGGAGGCTTTTTCCCAACCTATATGTTATATATTGGTGTGCAATGAGCTGCTCACCCAGAACTTTAGTGACAACTAGTGATATATCGCCCTTATGTGATGTATAGAAGATGCTGTTATTTGCTTTACCTATTAGAAAATAATCCATGTGCATTCAAGATCACTTGCTTCCAGGTGGGAAATCATTTGAAGCAGGTGATGTCAATTTCGACACAGAGACACATCCTATTCCTTTCTGAACAATCTGCCTATTCCAAACAGATTGTGATAACACTTTTTCACCTCTTGTATGAATCATTCCAATATGTTTCATTAGTAGATGTGTGATTATAAGTTTATAAGGTACCTACTATACCTAGACCCTTCTCAAAGTAGGAGCTATTTCTACCTTTAGGTAACTGATCACAGAACCAACAGAACAGGTGCTTAAATATTCTTCTGTGTAGTTTTGGCAATCTAGTTGAGATTAATTAGTGTGAGATCATTTTTTGAAAAGAAACTCAGTGACTCAGGCTCTCCTTTGTAAAATTTTGAAAGTTCCACTCACAGTAAACAAATACTGATAAATTCACATGCAATAACTTCTATCCCTTTTTCTTTCTCACAAGGCTTATCAGAAGAGTGAAAAATTCAAGTATGAATGTCTTTGAGATTCAATAACGTGCTAAATAATACTGGTCTTTACAACAGTCTATCTTGTTTGCTTCAATAACAGATCCAAAGAAAGTGCAAGGCAGCCAGATGGCCAGAACACAGCATCTTAAAGGGGAAAAAAATTAATATGAGAAAATTATATAATAGAACAAAGTATTCCTTCTTCATTCAGAAGACATTTTTGTTTTCTGAGGGATGGAAAGCTGCTAGACAGGTCATATTGCATTAGAAGCATCACTCTTTGCAGTAAATGTGAAATGTAGCCAGTTTCAGTCGATATTAGCCCATCAGTCACTCCAGACTCATCCTCTGTGAACTTAAAGAGACATACATTGATTTGTAAACCTTTCTCCCCTGTACTGAACTCTCCTAGCAATCCCCCCATGACTTCCTTCAAGACTGCTCTTTTCTTGAGCTTTATAACCATATCCTGGTGACTTCCCCTCACATGTAGCTGAACCTTTCATATTATCTGGTTTAACCAGACCCACCCACCTGCATAACCCCTGCTACCACTCACATGGAAATGTTCAAGAGCTGAAAGATTTGACTGCTGACTTACTTTCCTTCCTAAATTAGCTGCCTGTAATGTTCATTTTTAGAACTGTGAAGTTTTTATGACACACAGTGCCATGCGCTAGTCTCTGCTACAATAAATAGACAAGAAAAAGGTGTCTTGTCAGCATAAGGAAAAATTACAGCAGTACTATTCATACATGCTATAGCAGAATATATTGTAAAATAATTAAAAGTTATAAAAAGTAATCAGAAAATGTGACATCATTTACTCCTCATCAGAATGGCTGAGGTTGGAAGGGACCTGTGGAGACTGCCCGGTCCAATTCCCCCTGCTCAAGCAGGGCCACCTGGAGCTGATTGCCCAGGACCATGTCCAGATGGATTTTGCATACCTCCAAGGAGTGAGACTCCACCACATCCCCCAACAACCTGTGCCAGTGCTCAGTCACCCTTACAGTCTGCGCCCTTTGCCTCTTGTTTCGTCACTGGGCACCACTGAAAAGAACCTGGCTCTGTCCCCTTGGCACCGTCCCTGTAGGTGAGATCCCCCTAAGGGAAGGCTGTCCAGGATGGACACTCCCAGCTTTCTCAGCCTTTCCTCCTAGGAGAGATGCTCCAGTCCACCACATTCATGGCCCTTTGCAGGACTCTCTCCAGTGTGGCCAGGTCTGTCTTGTACTGGAGCCCAGCAGTGGACACAGCACTCCAGGTGTGGCCTCACCAGTGCTGAGTAGAGACCAAGGATCACCTCCCTTGGCCTGCTGGCAACTCTCCTGCCATGCCCATAATGCAGGATACCAGTGATCTTCTTTGCCTCAAGGGCACATTGCTGGTACGTATTCAACACTTGATCTCCATGGGTTATCCAGGTCCTCTTCTCCCCATCCCTGTGATCAAAGATCATTGAGAGTGGCCTTGCAGTGACATCAGGTAAGTCATTCAGCACTCATGGGCGCACCCCATCAGGGCCCATGGACTTAGGTAAGTCCATTCTGCTTAAGTATTCCATGACCAAATCCAAGGAAGAGGACCTTACACATTCTACTTGCTCCTTCCTTTCTTCTCCCTTCTCTGCTGTATGTGCCCTGGGATTCTGGAAGGCTGCTCTTGCCAGTAAAGGCTGAGGCAAAGAAGGCATTCAGTCCCTCAGCCTTTTCCACATCCTGTGTCACCAGGTCCCCTGCCTCATTCAGCAGCAGGACTTGGTCTTCCTTTTGTCACCTGTCCCCTTATTCTTGCTGCTGACATCTCTTGACAGATTCAATTCATTCCATTTGGACTTTGATTTTCCTAGCTTCTTTCCTTGGATGTTCAAACAGTATTTTTTCATTCCTACCACCTGCTCCTCCTTCCACCGTCTGCAGGCTTCATTTTTCTGTTTGAGTTTTCCCAAGAGCTCCTTATTCATTAATGCAGGCCTTCTGGCATTTTTGCCTGACTTCCTGCTTGTTGGGGTGAACTTCTCTTGAGTTTGGAGGAGGTGATCCCTGAATATTAAGCAGTATTCTTGGGCTCCAATTCCCTCCAGGGCCTTATCCTGTGGGATTCTGCCAGTCAAAGTGGCCAAAGTCTGCTCTACTGAAGTCCAGGGCTGTGATTTTTCTTTTTGCTCACCTCCCTCCTCTCAGTGTCACTGCAGCAAAGTTTGCCCTCCACCTTTATATCGCCAAGTGAGCCCCTCATTACTAGGAAGTTAAGAGGTCCAGCACATCACCTATGCCTTCCAGTCTCCCTGCTTCTTGTCTTATAGCTGTCAGATCCAACACTGTTAAAGCTCTAGTGCTCTGTACCATCAGCTGAAATTAGCACACATGCTGTATCCAGAACTAGCAAAGGGCAAGTGCAAAACCTTGTAGGAATTGTTCATAGCGTGATGCTGTGCTCTACATGTGAGCAGGTTAATTCTTCATCAGTTTCAAAACCGGAGACTGCACAGTAATATTGAGCCCTGATCCAGAGTTAAAAATAAATAAAATGCCACCCAGATCCATGCAGCTACAGGTTGATGTTAAAGCTGTAGAAAATCTAGCAAGATGCCCTCTAACTCAGAAGTCAGCTGAAGTGACAGCTCAAGGATGCACACGCTCAGCAAAAGGGCTGACATGTTTTCCATATCCTCTGGTTGCTTTCCCTGCTGTCATCCTCTTTGTATTACTATCCAGCCTGAGCTTTAATCAATTTGCTCTCAGCCATCCCAGTCTCTACCGAGCTTTTAACGAGATGCTTGATCACACTATCTGTGCAGGATGCTGCAGATACAAGATTTCCTCACAGACTGCCCTAATTGCAATTGCCTGATACTTCTATTGAGCAGAACCACGACACAATCCCACAAAGTGTCCTTCATGCTCGAACAATTACAAATCATTTAATGATTATTCACTTCCTTATTTAATAACAAAAATAAATGCACAAATCCGAACACCAAATAAGATTTTTAAAAGGCTACTTTGATGTCTCAAAATGTATTTAATTTAGTTTTGTCTTTTTTCTTCTTTGGAGGATTCTTGCATCCTACTTTGCTACAGTAATAGGATTATTGAGCTTAACTGCTTATGTTGAAAAATAAAATACATCCACACAGCCAATGTGGATAAGATAGAATTGCTGCAGCCTGGGGGGTTACTAAGAAATATCTTCCATAGATTATTTCTTACTATGTGTGGGTTGGTGCAATGAGATCCCATCCTCCAGCAAAACAAAAGCAAAAATGTATCACTGAAAATGCAGTGAAAATGAAACATTCCTAGGCGCCCCTTTTAACTGCATGCATTAATTCCCTGACATATCTTCCTGTCGTTCTCCTCTTCCAAATATTTTGTAGTGTTTTACCTTTGTGCTGCTGTAGTTATGCCCCCAATTGTCATGCAAAATCATTCACTTTTTGAAGCTGGAATGAACTTCTGTTACAATGATGACTGTGTGATTTCTCAGGGAATTTTATTTAAGAACTCAGTAATATGTATCAGTAAAGCAGTAAAGAATGCCTGCAAGACACAGTGACACAGTATATGCATGTCTTAATTACCGTGCTCCTCTTTTGTTCCATATATAACTAGAATTATTATTCATATTATTCTAGGAGATTGATTTTCCTCTGTGACTTCTGCTCTCTTTTTTCCTTCCCCAAACTATTCACTTCCTTTAAACAAACTTTATTTTTGTTTTCTTCAACAGTCCTATTTTTTCATATGTCTGCTATGGTAGATACCACTATGACACAGTCAGAGGCAGTATCAGATGTTCTTCTTCTCAAATAAAGACAACAGTCTCCTTCCAAGATAAATGCAGTAAATTCTTAAAATCCACTTACATCATCATTGTCTTATCAAACAGGCTTTGAGATGAATAATTTAATTTTTTTTCCTGTGCAGGAAAGAAAGGTAATTTTGCTATAACTTATCTTTCACACAGCACCATGTATGTTTTATGTGTTATGTAATGAGTCCTGCCACTTTGCTGTTATTTGCTGGAACTATAAGAGAGTTCAAAGGCCCTAACTGAGATCAAGATCCTATTACAACAGCACTGCCAAAGGGCAAAAGAACTCCACACTCTGACTCTGTGAAAATAGTGGAATTAAGCTCAGTAATAATCTCAAGCATGTCCAGGCTAGGCATGGACAGGGGAATACATAGATTAAAGAATGGAAGTGTTGGTACCCCTGCTTTGCCCAGGGGGTAGAAAGTGACAGCAAACCTACATGATTTGTCCAGGACATGTAGAAATTCATGGCACAGCCAGACACAACTGTTTCAGCCAGTAATCTGAAGGATGTCTATTTTTTTGCAGCGTATTTGTCAACAGAAGGAAAAAAATTTAAACTAAGCCAGCATAGAAACAGTAGTACTTTTAGTTGCAATGTATTAAACAGGAGTAAAACAAATAGATTGGTGAGCATACATGTATCACTGAAGATGCAACACTATGAAAATACTGCACAAAACATTATTTTGAAAGCTATTATTTATGAGGTCTTTCTGTGGAGCCTGAGGTTTGATTAGGGACTCCAGAGGGGAGATCAGATTGAGTAAACTAGTAAGAACTGTGATGAATGGGGAGAAATGGGCACCCCGAGGAAGCAAGGACTCAAAATGGAAATAAAGGAACAAGACTGGCTCTGTCATAGACCAGAGGGAAAGTACTAGAAAGGACTAAATTTGCAAAAGGGACACGAGCTCACAGTGACACAATCCCCTTTAGAAATTCGATTAGAACTTTGAATTCCCAAGTCTCAGATTTCCTGGACTATCAGCAAATCCTTCACAAATCCTCTTTACTATCACTTAATTTTAAAAGAGTCTATTGTCACATCTCAGCTCTGAGCTGTCTAAAGACTCAGCATGATCCAGGTGAGTGTATGGTGACCTACAGTTCACAGCTTTGCTTTGTTGTTTGTTTATTAAAAAAAAAAATCAAATCAAAACAAACAGGGGGTCACAAGCAAAAATACAGCTTAAAACACGTTTCATATGCAAACTTAATAAATCCTTCTTGTGTGTTCGCATTATAATTTGGAAATTTATTTTACACAAGATTTGTTCCTCATGCAGTGTTTTTTTTTTGATAGGCTTGCTCCAGGGACAAATCAGAATTATACAGAATAGGATGCTGTATAATCTTTACATTAATTTTGCAGAAGTTGGAAGATATGCAGCAGTGGATGCAGCAGAAGAAACTAGATGAAAAGCAGGGATGGTCTGAAAAATTCGGGGAAACGGAGTGGTGTCCTGAATAACTGTATCCCTTCCTCTCTCATGGATCTCTCACAGCCACATCACCTAAACAGACCTTTTGGCAAGTGGTCACTAGCTCTGTTGTCCTCCTTCTTGTGACTCCAGGCCCTTGGTGTGGTTTGAAAACATTATGTCTATACCTGAAGCATAGGAAACAAACACTGGATTTATCCTGTATCAGGTCTAAACTAAAATGTATCCTGTATCTAAACCATCTGAAAAACCAGCTGGTGAGGACCTCAAATTGACTGTCAAAAAGAGTGGATATTTTCTAATTTATTCTGTCTCAGTTCTCTCTCTGTCAAATTAGAATAATAATTCCTCTTCAGTGCACAGAAGTGCTGTGAAGATAAATTCATTAAGATTTGTAAAGCACTCAGACACCACAGTGATGAGCACCACAGAAAAGCCCAAGAGGAAATTAAAAATTCTGTCTTCAGAGCAGAACTTAAAAGTGTGACATGGGACCATACACTGAACAGTAACAAAGAAACAAAATGATGAATAGTTGCTCATTCAGGGAGCATTATCGGTGTATTGTGAGCAGTAGGAAACAAGAGGGTGGGTGGGGAGCAGGAATTTATGTGATCAGTTAATTAACACCAGGCTTATAAGGCATGCCAGAAGATGGAAAAATAAAGGTCCGTGGACAACCCAAATTCTGGCACTTCGAAGAGTTGAGCTTTTGACTAGAAACACTTAGCAATTTTTTTTTCCAGTATACTTTTTATGCTTAATATGGAATAAGCTTGAAAGATCTCTAACTACCTTAGCTCCTTTCAAGTGAGACACGACAGTGGCCATGGCTTTGTCTAGTGTTACAACTGGTCTCCTAATTCAGTAGGCTTGCTCTAGTCTTTCTCTTGCCTCTCTCAAGGCAGTTTAATGCCTTCTTTGAAATGTGTAGGATCCTACGAGAGACACCTGATTTTTTTTTAATGTAGCAGAGTTACAGAAAGGGAATGCTGTGTGAAGAATCTGAAGAAAAAGTTAATTGTACCAATCCAATACGAGTCATATGAAAGAAACCTAAAATTTGCTGGTTGAAATATTTGAAAAATATTAATCCCACCTGAGATTAAGTTATGCCTATCCACAGTAGTGCCTTTTCCAATTTAAATGGCCACAATTAAACAAAAGAAAGACTGCTTTCCAAGTATAAAAACTGGATTAAAAATTCACACTGATAGTTTGGTTCTGCTTTCAGAAAGTCACCTTTCAGTGCTGATAGCAGTGCTCTGATTGTCTGTTTTCCATTGCTCTGATTGCATTCTTAATAAGTCAATCAGCAAACTCTGCAGGTTTCATAGTGTCTCAGTAGCCTATATCCTCTTGTTCCACAGGAAGTTTTTAATAAAACATAGGCTAATGATCCTTAGATATATAGGATAACTTTTTTAGCAATAAATATATCTACAGTTATATAAAAAAATGTTTAGAAGGGGGAAGAGCTATTCTCAAGATTTCTATAAAACAAAGAGATACAGGAAAGTATTTTTAAATATCTTTCCCTAAAGTTTTAGATTTTATCCTCAGTTTTCCAGAATACTGGGTTTGTTTGGGTTTTTTTTGGGGAGGTTTATTTTGATAGGAATGTAAGTCTGGGATGCCAGTTTTCCTAGACAGTACTGAGCAATCTTAGTAGTCTAGAATTGCTCATACACATGAAAGAAAAAGGAAAGGAAAAAAAGGTTAAAATACTAGTTTATTAGCTAAAAGTACCTCTATGGTATTTTTGTACTTTTGCACTGAACTTCATTTCACAATGAAGGAGAATTGACGAGGTATAAAGTAGATCAAGCTTAATGAGGAAAGAGTCTATTCTAATTTATGCATTCAAGTCTTCCAGGCTTCCTTTGTATTTGGATATGACTAACCTATGAAGAACAAAATTATAAATTTCAGAGCGGTAAGATTTTATGTCATGGAAACACAGGTAATGGTGAAGTTGAGTATGTCTGTCACACTTTGCTGGATAAATGTTCCATTTTTGAAAGATATCAAGCAGCATTCCTGATACAGGGCAGTGTATTAACCTTACCTGAATCACTGGGCGTCATTCCAGAAGCAAGGGTAGAATGAGACAGACATAAAACCAGCCATAATCGTAGAGCTGGAGAGAAGAAAGAGTCTCTGTGGAACCACACAATTAATTGTCTGAACTCACCATCCCGTCTGAGAACAAACAGATGGGTCTAAGAAGACACCATGTGACATTATACAGCATGTCATTTTGTGTTCAGGGTGCCAATTACCATAATAGAGTTGGAAGTTCTCATACTTTATCTTCATTACCCTGACAATGGGTTTTAGATTTATCATGAGTTTTAGAAATCCTCTGCTCCAGGTAAATTTAAATGCTTTGGAGAGGTAGAATGGAAATACAGCTCCTGGCAGATGTTTGCTAAGATGTTTGCCACATATAATGAGGGAGTTTCAGTATCCCCGAGGACTTCAGAAATCTCTCTGGGTTGTCTAAATGTGACAGAAGGCATAATCCTTTTAAATATAACAGCTATTAAGATCTGATTCTTCACCTTGAGTAAAGGGGAAGAGCAGATTTAAGAGACCTCAGGGGAAACCCTAACCTGTACTGCAACTCAGATGGTTGTAGGTTTTAGCCCACAAGCAGCATTAGTAATAACTACTGTACTTACTGTAGTAGTTCCATATCTTCTGATATCTGTAAAACAATGAATAGGACATCTAAAAAGAGACCCTGTCGATGTCTCTTTTGGACCTAGATCTCACATTACTGCTGTTGACTTTATCACCAAGCCCATTTGCTTAACAAAAATGCCATTGTGATGAGGTGTAGGACAGGCTTCAAGACAAAAGAACGGAGTATTAGAAAAATAAATTGCTCATCTGAGTCACAATGATGCAGTATTCCCAACTTTCTTTCACATCCACCTTAATGTCTTTATAAATAAGAGGAGATTTGGTCTTGCTGAAATGGCGTGTTCCTTTGAGACTGGAGAATTCATACATTTGAGTCTCAGAAATAGGCAACTCACCATGGAATGATCCAGGTTTTAACTCCTGTTTTGTTACTGATTTAATCAAAAAATAACTCTTTCTATTATATTTAATAGTAGAAGTATTGAAATGTATCCCGAATTTATAAACCTTGGTGAACTGGTCATTATTCTAGCCTGTTTAGGAATCAGTGAAGAGCTACCACAAAAAAAAAGAAGTTGTTGAGTCTAAGATTGCAGAGTCTGCATTACTCAGACAAACTGACAAGGCAGCCTAGCTGATCTTAGCAGAGGGAACAAACACCAAACAACACTGGCAATTTAATCTCACCTCGGAAAATCTGAATGGCAGGTTGAAACAGAGAGGGAAAATTCAGAGCCGCTTGTTTTTCCAGGCCTGAAGATAAATAAAAGCCACTCCACATACCTTGGTCCTCTTGTCCACCAGTAAGTTGGGGCAATCATTCAATAAATACTTAAAAAAAAAAACCCATACAAACAAAAGGTCGTGTTCTTTCACTCCTTCCTCTCAGCTCCACCTCTAAATGTTATCTGAAAGTGAATAGAAAAGCTATACCTTTTTATGATCCTGTTACTAATGCCCTGCAATCACTACTCTACGCTGCAGTAAATCTAACTGTATTTTAAATAAAGTCGTATAGAGTTTTTCAAAAACCTTGTGTAAAAGAGGTGTGAAACACAACTGTGTTGTTAAGGCTGAATCTACATTTTGTACATAAAATGAAAATCTGGTCTTTTACAGTGCCTGTTAGCTACACTATATAGTCTTCAACCTTATAGCTCTTGCTCTTTGAAACCAGAAGAATTTGGGTTAATATAGTACAAAATAATATGTTAGATTTATTGTAGGTAAATTAAAGGGAGACTCCTAGTTCACCTGTATCAAATCTTTCCTTGTCCTGTAATTCCATACAAATGGAACTGCACTAACTTTAAAAAAACTTGCTTATAATTAAAGATTTTATGCACAGGTGGTATGCAAAGAAATCCAGTTGGAAGGCTGCTAATGCATCATATAATTTTTACGAACAGCTAAGTCATAGATGAGGCAATTCTTAAGGAAGTCATTATGATAAAGAAATTTCACCCAATTGCATCCTCTTTCCATCCAGTGCTTCTGCAGAAAATGTGAGTGTTGTTGGTGTGTAATTTTGCACAATGACTTCCCTTCAGAGAGTCAGTGGTCTAAAGAAGACCAGACTTAGCAAGTTTCTTTAAGGGATGTTTTTCTTCATCTGATTGTCCTTGTTTTTTAAAGATTCTGTGACCATAGAGACTTTTGAGTATCTTGGTCAGGCCTGAAAGGGGATGCCCATGGCTTTACTGAGGGCCTTCATGGATTTGAATTCAATGACTGGATTATCCCTTCATAAAGTCACAAACTTACTAAAAACCACAGAAACACATTTTTTAAAAAGAACAAGTTTTCTAGGGTCTCCTGGACACTGATTTCCATTACATTATGTAGCTTCAAAAGCCCAGTGGCATATAGATTTTCAAAAGATCTTATGTCTTGCAAGCTGATTCAAAAACCCAGTAAATTGTAGTTTGATTGTGAGATATTTTGATCTATTATACTCACTTTTTTAATTTCAAAATACACTATTTTACGATAGATGGGAAATTGCTTGGTTGGAATTCCTATATGGGAGGGTCTTGTAGAGCAGGTTACAAGATTAAGCATTGTACACTAGTGATAAAAATAATAGATAATGAGTTTCATAGTGAATTTCCTTCCTGCTATTTCTAATGCTTACAAGAGTTGTCATAAGATACATGTTTCCTTCATATGATGGTTCTGAGGAACAGCAGCACTCAAATTATATATTTATTCCAGTAGGATTAAGATGCAGCCCTTCACAGAGATCAGCAATAGCAGCTGTCTAAATTTGTCAGATAACAGGTGGCAGCCAAGGAAAAATTTTATAATTTGATTTCTGAAGTGTAACATGAGGTATACTGTCCTGAATCTATCATCCAGAGAAATCTAAATTTTGCAAACACACATCTACAAAAACAGTACACATTCTGATAACTATGGATAAAAAGTACATTTCTTAAAAAAAAATAAAATAAAAATAAAGTCCATGAGTGACAGGAAAACTAAAAATCCTCTTGCAACCATAACATACTGGTAATTATAGTAAGAATGTGAACAAACAATATCATCAGAGTGCAAGTGAAAAAAAAAATCAGTAGGAATTTAGTACAAATATCAAGCTTAGAAAAAGTGAAGCAGAAGGTTAAAAAAAAAGAATTCAATACAGTAAAAGATTAAGCAAAAAAAAAAATTCATAGAATGGTAGTCAGTGGCTGGAACAGTCACATCAGCAAAACAGCTCTGGGTATGTTATGCCATCAACAGGCATGGACAGAGAGAAAATAAATCACAGCAGAAAAATACTTTTATATAACTGCCATTTAGCATTTCTTTGCTCATCCTTACCTTTCCAACTTCAGCTAAAATATTCTTCTTTTGTATTAGGATTGGAACTAGAATATGATATTCTTTACTAATTAACTGTGTGAGAAGCAAGAAAGGTTCTTCTTATCATCAGAAATAAGAGGAATAAAATGAGTATGATATGAAAGGTTATCAGATATTTTGAAAAGGACATTTAATCTCTAATACATTTCTGGCCATATGCTGTAGTGCTAAATTCAAAAGAAGATACAGTTTCAAGGGCACAACTTTTGAAACAGGGCCCAACAATTTGGCCTGACAGGTTACAGTCATTAAAAGATCTCTGACACTTTTTCAAGAGATCCATTATTAAAACCTATACCAAATGGATTCCAATTTGGAGTGTTTCTGAAAAGCAGATAGCCCTTACATTTTTAATAAACCTATGCAAATGTTTCACTTCTTTTCCTGAACCATTACTGCCACGTGTAGCTCAACTGTTTTTGTTTAAAATGAGACATATACAAGAATGGACTATATAATTTATAATTACAGACTTCATTCCCCATGTGTACCATGATAAAAACTTCTTGAATTGGATCCTTCTCTGCTAAAATGACCTTGGTTAAGCCAGTTGCACAAAGAAAGATTAAATGTACCCTTAGCAGATATTCCCAGTGCTCGGACACCTTTCTTAACAATCCCAGTATGTGGCCATGAGAAAAGAGTGTTCATGTGCTGGCTGCTGGAGCAGTCCACTGGGACTGTGACCCAGAAGCCTCATTAACAAAAAAGGTGTGAACATTGCTGCTTCAGCTTTGTCCAAGCAAAACAGACTACGTTCAACTCTGTCATCGCAATTAGTTTTGTCTGCCCTCAGTAGAAAGCTTGCAACACATCAGAGCTCCTGAGTGTCATACACTTTGTGCAGGACTAATGTTTTATATAATGTTTCACATATGAGTATGAAAACAACATTGGACAAGAGGATTTCTGCTATCTGAGTGATGCCAACATGCTCACAGTTCTTCACTTTCTGCAGCTTCAGGAAATAATGATAGAGGGCAATGTAGAGAAGTCTTATGGAACTTGCAGCCTGGGATATATTTAGGAAATTAGTAGCTGGGAAATACTTTTATACTGCTCTGCAGAGATCATTCTGACATGGGGTACTTTTTAAGTCACTTAAACATGCACAAAGAGGTGTCCCTTTTAGAAAAAAAACTGTAAATGATAAACACTCTCCCCTTTCCCCTGTCCTATAGAAGTGAAAGCACCCTGAAGCACCACTGAATACTACTGCAGGTCATGACAAGCATTCTCAGAAGCACCAGCAAATTAAAGGTACCAGGAAAGTGTAAGTGAAAATGGAGGTACAGAACAACTGCAGCTCTTCTAATTTGGTCTCAGGTAGGTCTTCAAAAGAGGAGTTGTAAGCAGACTACCTGTCAGAGGGGGAAGGCCCCTATAAATTCTGATTCCCAACTCACACCCAAGGATAATTCTGGGTAATGTTAGGCAGCAGACAAAAATATGCCAGGGAATATACTAAGATGAGCATATCCAAAGAGTTTAGTAGCATTTGGATTTAATAGCTGTTGAAGTAACTTCTGTGGCTTATCACAAATAACTTCATGCTCAGATCTGGACTGCATTCCTATTCCTGTGAGTCAGGAATAGAAGACTGCTCATTTTTATGGCATTGTTCGTTTCTGGGGGGGTCATCAGTAATACATAAGTTTTGGAGAATTTATTAGTTGGTATTCCAATCTTTAAAGTATTCTAGAAAGAATTGCATGATTTATGCAGTCTTAATAACAGATTTATGCCAAAATTCATAGGTATCACCTGGGAGCTGGAGAAGAAAGTTTAAAAATTTAATACACAGATGGAGTGTGGAACATTTATCCTTCTTTTTATCCTTAGGTGGATTCTAAACTTAATTTCATCCTCCTTTTCCTCAATAAAAGTGCAGGCAATTTTATGTGAAAATTAAAACAATGGCTACCAATTAAATGAAAATAAGCAATTTAGTAGGTGAACAGCTGGACTTTGATAGTTGCCTAAGCTGGTGACTATTTTACAGCTTCACAATCTTGTTGTGCATTAATTCTATACTCACTCTCAATTTGCCAAGTTACAGTTAGGACAAACACTCATGGGTTTGGTTTTTATTAGTCCAGTTCATCAGATAATAATTTTCAATTGCAGATGTCTACCATATTCACCCAGAAGTAGAATAAGACAGTTAAAACAAAACCCACATGAATATATCACAAGCCTTTGCAAGCCTTCTAGGAAGAAGTTAAAGACTTTCACAATAGTGACTTAACACTTCAGCTTGCCTGCTGGTGAGACTCAACATCCATTATCTTACAGAAACCAATTTGTGCCAAGCAAGTGTTGAAATTCAAGAGGAAAGGAACAAAGGATTTATTCCTGATTTTGGCTATACCTTAATATCTAGACTATCAAGCGAATGTAAATTTAGGAATGGGCATGACCCTATAGTTTACATTGAAGTTATACCAGATTCCTTGTAGTGCTATCCTGTGGCAGCTGGCCATAGGCAGATTTGAAACTGGACCAGTCATATGGCATTTGAACATAAATGTGAGAAATGTTTCTAGACACTGCTGTTATTTAAGAAAACTGAAGAGTAGGAAGAAAAGACAGAAAAGACACAGCATTTACTGCTTAAAGTTAGGAAACTACTTCTGTACTGCACAAAACCCAGACTTGCTGTGAAGAGAACTTAGTGAACTCAGATGAATTTTATTTAATTGCATATGAAAATCTATCTTAAAATAAGCTCATTTAAGTTGTCACATCAAGTACTCTAAGACAAGGAACCAGTGCAGGGCCCAGGACTGTATAATACCTTCACCAATGACATGGACAGTGGGATCGAGTGCACCCACAGCAAGTTTGCTGATGACTCCAAGCCTAGTGGTGCCATTGACTCACCTGAGGGATGGGATGCATTCCACTGGGACCTGGATGAACACAAAAAGTGGGCCCATAGGAATGTCATGAGGTTTAACAAGACCAATTGCAAGGTGCTGCTGCTGGGTCAGGACAATCTCCAGTATCAACACAGGTTGAGGGATGAACAGATGGAGAGCAGCCCTGCTGGGAAGCACTTGGGGAGCTGGTGGGTGAGAGGCTGGACATGAGCCCTCCATGGGCACTCACAGCCCACAGAGCCAAGTGTGTCCTGGGCTGCATCCCAAGCAGGGTGGGCAGCAGGTCAAGGGAGGGGATTCTGCCCCTCTGCTCTGCTCTGGTGAGACCCACCTGCAGTGCTGCCTCCAGCTCTGGGGTCCCAGCACAGGAGGGACATGGACCTGCTGGAGCGAGTCCAGAGCAGATCACAAAAATTACCAGAGTTGGAGTTGTTCAGCCCGGAGAAGAGAAGACTCTGGTGAGACTTTATTGTGACCTTTCAGTACTTAAATGTGGCTTAAGAGAAAGATGGGGAGAGACTTTTTAACAGGCTCTGTAGCAATAGCACAGGAGGTAATGGTTTTAAACTTAAAGAGGGTAGATTAAGACCAGATAAAGAAGAAATCTTTTGTCATAGGGTAGTGAAATACTGGAATAGGTTGCTCAGAGATAATGTAGATGCCCCACCTCTGGAATTATTCAAGGTCAGGCTGGACAGTGCTCTGAGCAACATGGTCTGTTTGAAGATGTCCCTGCTTATTTCAGGAGGCTGCACTACATGACCTTTAAAAGTCTTTTCCAATCAAACTATTCTGTGATTCTTTGATTCTATGAAGTATCAAGTTTGTGGTTCTCAGAATAGCTACTAATATGCAAACACAACACAAGGTCTGTAAAACTAAGTGGCCAACACTAATTTGTCTGAATCTTTAAATTTTTGAACTCTTTTTTACCTTTGCATTTTTACTTTCAGGCATTGATTATATTGTGTACCTGGTAAAGGCTTTGAACGTCCTCCTGTACAACATTCATGTATCTAGATTAGGATGTTACGGGTAGAACAGCAGAGAAACAAACTGGGGGGCAGCTCTGCTGGAAAAGACCTGAAGGTCCTGGTGTACAGCAACTTGAGTGAGTCAGCTGGGTGCCCTGAAGCAAAGCCAACACTGTACTGTGCAAGTACTGTACCCACCCTGTGCTAACATAAGCACAGGTTAAAGGAAGTGACTATCCTGTTAGACCACATCTAGAGTACTGCTACATCCAGTTTTGGACATTCAGTAAACCAAATGTTAACAAATCAATCAGAAAGTCACCAAGAGAATATCTGTCTCCCTCAAATATCCCTTCCTGATGATCTTCTGGTAGGGCACTAATCAACTTCAGTAGCTCTGATCAGCCTCATACGGGACCCTCACCCATGAACCTCCACTCTCTCCCTTGGGCACAGGGACCCCATTTAAGGAGTTCTGGTCTCCAGCCACACTTGCCTATATGCTGATCTGTAGGCTGATTTCCAGGCTTGATCTTGGACCTGCCCAATCCTGACAGATTTCAGAGACGCCCCAAACTTGAGGGTGCTCCTGTCTGCATCCCACCTGCACTGAGCACCAGTTTTGCCCTCTTCCTGGGGTGCTGAGATTGCTGGCAAGGTCCGTGCCCTCCTAGAACTGGGGTTCCCCTTGTCTCCCTGGGTCTGAGGAAATACTGGCCCTTGGGGAGCACCTGGTCTTCACTGTGCTCTGGCACCTGGCTAGTTGTGATTATGTTTTGAGTCATCTGGTTCTCAGCACTCAGAACTGAAATGTTTAGATAAAAGTCTGGAAATAAGGCATCTAACCTTGTCACATGGTGACAAATACTCATGGGGGTCACAGTTCTTGTAATTATCATATAGAGGGTTCAAGGTAATAATTCTGCTATATCTTGCTTGAACTGAGAATAATAATGTGAGATATTGACACAGATGCTTATTTGGGTAATACATAGAAAAGGTGCCAATGGATATCTTGAATTAATGCAGCAAAACTGGTCTTGCTACATTTAATCTTTTCAAGGTTAGGCATGTTGTTGCATTTTCAAATTGTATGTAAAGAGATTCAGGTAAAATGAAGACAATGTGTCTTAAAACGTACTAGTTTCATTATCTAAAAGTATCACAATAAATTGGAACAAAACAGTATTCCCTACAGTTGAAAAAGATTATTTTTTGAGATAAGCATGAATGCTGTTGCAGTTATTTATTATAAACTAGCCAAGCAACTTCTGTAATTTGATATTAAAAGTGAGCTATGCTGATAAGCTACAGACATTATATTCTGTGCACTTACATCAAAAATTTTAGCACAGTTTCTACTAAAATGATAATCCTAGAATAACTATTAGAGTGGGAAAAATCCTGTGCTTTACAAGAAACACTCTTCATAATTACATATAATGTCAATAAAGGAGAGATGATGTTATCATTTATGAAACAAATCAAATTATTTCGATAAATGTTTCATTTAAAATATCTTTTGCTGACTTTTTTAATTAAATAATAAAACTGAATCAAGCTAGGAACTTGCCTTATCCTGCTTTGGATTCTAAAGGGCACAATTGATTAGTGCAACTGATTAGACAAGGGCAAAACAAAACCCCTCCAAAAAACCCAACCCGCCCAAAAAACCCCACTAATCAATTTGCTACAGCTTCACCTGCAGGTGTTTGAAGCTGGAAGATGGATATCTGGCTATTTTTCATTTTGGTGTATATTGCTGCAAGCTGTGGAATTCGTGGTGTTGGATGTGCTCCCACTCCATCAATGTTGATACACACCAGCTTCACTACGGGAGGTGTCTGTACTTACAAAAAAAAAAGGGAAAAGCTTCCTGCTTTCTGGAGTAATGGTCGCTGTTGCATGAAACTCTTGTTTGCAAATCCTACTGCTGGTTTCCCTGTGACTCACTTGCCAAAGGCCTCATAGAAAAGACTGTGTAGGGCTGCTGGGGGCTACCTAAACTGTGCACATGTGACACACTCTGCTAAATATTCATTACATGTCCAGTGGCACAAGGTGTTACATATGTCAGCAAGCAGCAGCCTAGCAGCTAATCAACTTGCTATAATTTTACCAGTAGCATCTAGTAGTAGAAGAGTTTGTATTAAAATCTGAGAAAATTGTTGATCCCCTTTCTCTTTTTTTAATATATTTTTTTTAATTCCTCCACTTCCCCCTCCCAGTTCACTTTCTGAGAGAATCTATTTGCTAATGTATGTATGCTTATTCACAGACTTGACTAGCTGGTCTTTCCAGACAAAGATGTGTGAGCTCTTACATAGTTAGAAGCAGTTTGGTATGAACTCTTTCAGTGTCAAAAACTGTGTGGCAGGTAGATCTTTGTACCCAGTTCTTATTGCTGTGCTGTGTAGTACTTAAAAGACAATTTTAGTTGTGAAATACATAATACTTCAAGAAAAGTAAAGATGTGTAAAGTATCCCAGGGGACTGAGCTCCAGAAGTCTAAATCAGTTTCTGATAAGAAGAAATTCCATTTTGGAGAACTTCTAAAGAGATCTCTGTGTCTCTCCATAAAAGCTTCAAAGTAAATAACGACAAAATTGACATTTTTTTTAGCCTTGGGAACTCCACTGTTGTCTCTTCCTAAATTCTTCAGCTCTGTAGTTTGCAATGACATTGTGTCCCTCAGGGTACTCTCTTACTAATAGGTGATGGAAAAATATTGCCAGACAGGACAGTTCTATTACAAGAAGACGAAGGATTTTGTTAAGATATTTCTGACATCAGGACAACAATAAAACTTTGACTTTTCCCTCAAGGTCTACTGAGGTAGGAAAACCAAAATTATAAAATACAGGGCAATTTATACCCCACTAAGAAAAAAACCCCTTCAATGTATGGAAATGGGAAAGTGAGAAAAATGATTTTACAGGTCTTAATATTGAAATTACCCTTGGCAACAGACAAAGCTTAAAATAAGAATAATATAATTTCACAAATCAAATTTGTGCAACCTTTTTGTTATGTCTAGGGAGAGGTTTAGAGGCACACTGACTCTCCATCATTTTCCTATAAAAATGTCAAGTCACTTAACCAGACATGGTGCTGTGGATAAAAGTTTATACAAAACTTTCACCCTAAAAGGTTTCCCTTAAAGGAACAAGACCTAAGAAATGTGTAATCTTATAAACTCTTCCTTCTGTTTCTTGTATGCTTTCTTGGGGATTTTCAAGCCAGTGAAGATGTTCACCTCTATGTTCTGCTGCTGCTTACATTTCAGAAAGCTCCCATCATTTTCCATGGTAGGTATAAACATAACCTGTTCAGGTAGGTTAACCTGTTCTGAAAAACATGCCGATGTCTCAAGGCTCAAAGGCTCAGCTTCTAGATCATAGATTCACAAGTCCTGTTTTAAAGGGATTTTTTTGTTTGCTCACAGGGTTTTATTTATTTTTATCAGTTTTGTTCACAATATAATCCTACCAACACCTGTGCCAGCACAACCTAGGGTATTGCAGCACGGGTTGAGAAATGTACATTGTGGGAAAGAAGCAGGAATATTTAAGCTGGAATTTGCCTTCAAGGTGTTGTGGGGTTTTTTTTGTATTTTTTGTTTGTTTTTGTTTTCAGTGAGTTATTTGTTTTGTTTTATTTGGGTTGTTTTTTTTTTTTTTAATATACTGAAAACTGTTTTGTACAGATATATGCACATTGAAGGCCATGATTTATTTAGGCATATAAAGCAGCTTAGCATGTGCATTGCACTACTGTCTCCTCCTCACAGCTGAAAAGATCTACCATTCCAGGCTTGGAGGGGCCAGTATGGTGCCAACAAAGAGGTAATTTCAGTCTCTCACTTCAGGACCTGCCCTCTTTAGTGGTAACAGTAGACCGAGGGACTGCCACAGTCATCCTCCTTCTGTGACTGCTCAGACCTGGCCTTGTGTGGCTGAGTTGTGCTGGCCCAACTAGTTTTCTGGCTGTAGTGTTAAGCAGACAGGGAGCACACCCGGTTTAAAAAAGCATAACAAAACTTCTATAATGAAATTATGTATATTTTAAAATATCAGGCCAGGACATCTCCTTTATTTCTTTTGCAGAACAGTTGCATAAACACTTCTGGAAGCAGAAGTGAGGGAAAATGCTGAAGGCTGAGGGGGGAAATAACTCTAAGGTGGAAGGGTAGCAGAGGAACAATACTGACTTAAGGCATTGTATCCCAAGGACTAAAATCATGAGTTTGCAGTCTATAAAAAAATGTCAACAGAAATCTCAGTGTGCTTTTACCTAGGTACATCAACATACAGCTCTCATGTTTTCTTGCAGCTGGAAAATTAATTTGCCTTTACATTATTGAAATCTTTTAAATGGCTACTGTGTGAATGGTAAACATTCACACCATTTTCCCATCTGGATAAGTAAGGAGCAAGATATAAATGCTGTGATCTCCAAGAAGAGACATTTAGCTGAGAAATTATTATTCCTCAAACTTAAGAGTAATAACTAGCCCTGTAGTCAGCAAATGAAGAGAAATTTGAAAAAAAAAATCACAGCAGATGATTTTTTTTTTTTTAATTGGGTCAGAGGCATGTTATGGATTAACAATACTTGTTCCATAGAGCCAGAGGTAGAGGTGTCGGTATGCAATGCCATCTGATATACAGGATAAAACCAGGGCTTTGTCATATGAGGAACGTGGGACCTTTGTTTGTGATGACTTTGCATAAACTCCATAATTATTCTTTAAAATTATGTAAGTGCTCAGGAACTTATCTATAGGTCTTCTGTCCCCTCCCTTATCACAAATGGACACAGGGCACTAATAAAATCCCTCACTTAGATTATAGTGGGTCTGTTCTGGTACCTGCACAGTGTATCTGTGACCACCTATTAGGCTGAGGCCTGTAACTGTAATTAATGGCATCAGCAGTAAATTTAACTGGAATTTAAGTAGTTTTAGGAAATCAGAAAATTGTATGTTTGTCCTTATTTTAGGATTATGAGTGGACCCTCTATTACATGCTTATTTTTTGTATTCAGGCATTAGCAAGGATCAGTAGCATCTTTTAAGAATAAACCCATATTTGAATTCCTTCACAACCCTGGCAACCTTTCCTAAGGTCTGATGGGTTTTAATTCATTGTTTAAAAAAAAAAAAAAAATTTCTGGTTTCTTTTACTTCTCTGATAAGCTCTGTGGCAGATTCCAGTTTATACAGATGAAAACTAAACTCTGTATGTGCACACTGTGACTGCCAATTTGTATATGTATATACATATGTATGTATATTTATATATATACAGTTATATATTTATTTCTGATAATTCCACTACCATCTACTTAGCCAACATGCCCTAGAGAGGCAAATATTCAAATTAATGTGTTCAGGGATAGGAAAGCCTTGACAGGTACTAGGATTTCAGAATGTGTATCTGCACCATAGCTCATGATTGGGAAAATCCTAATGGGTTATTCTAAGGAAACCTCCAGGCCCCTTAAACATAAAATGTGAAGTTTTAAATAGCACAGCACAGATTTGAAAAGGGTCTGAAGGCAGCACTAGTCAGATCGTGGTGTTGTCATAGCAACAGGCATTGAAATTCAAAATATGAAGTACAAAATGGGGATGGGAGAAAAAGAAGGGTAGGGAGGAGAAAAATAGCAGGTAATAATAAAAATCTCTAAATAGAATAGGAAAATTAGATGTAAATTACCAGAGTAACTATAATACCCTTACTTTGTTTACGATTATTTGCATTTTTTACCTTTTCCATACAACAATTTGAAAATTCTTTACAAATATTAACATTCTACAGCTCCTAACAACCCTCAAGGAAAGTATTGATGTTGTCATTTATAGATACAAGTATTAAGGCAGAGAGAGCTTTGTATAAGTAGAAAACCTATGGCAGAGGTAAAAAGAGACCTCAGCTTTTGCTTAGCTCTGTATTCACATGTTCTTTGCTTCTTTGCTTTAACATGCCTGAGTTTTATGATGTTATTATCTGGATATGTAATAGAAGAACCAGAGTAATTTTCACAATAGCAGTAGCAACATTATTCAGTTTCTAACACAAAAGTTCTGGTGCTTTAATATACAGTTTGTACAGATATTTAAAGGTTTTTTTCTATATTCCTTTACAATAGTAGTGAGAGAAAATAAGAATGAGTAAAGTGGTAAACTTCGATTTATTTTTTCAAAGATGCATAATGGTTTAGAAAAATCCACTCATTCATACCAAACTCATCGAGGAACTGCAGCAAGTTCAACTCAATAGGAAGGAATTGATATGCCCATGTTGACAATCAAGGAAACATACTGCTGGTTAAAAGCCTGAGATAACAGGGGATTTTTTAAAAAAAAAAAAATTATTTTTATCCTTCACAGACATCCCTTTGCAAACTTTTCTTCTGAGTATACATCTATATATAACTTTGTTGTATTACTGACATGTATATAATAGAATTCTTTAGTATATCCAGGAGATTCTTTTAATGTTGAGTTTTGCAATGACTGCCATTTTACTTTAGCATTTTGGAGGAGTGATAATGAGGAACTTTCCATCTCTCTATTTTCTACATCTGTATTTCCTTTCCAGGCATGTAATTTAACTTAGAATTGTTACCATTTTTGAAGTAATATAATGCTACAGTATCTGTCCCATAAGAATAACTTCAAGGTTTGTCAACATGAGTACTGGCAGTACAGAGCAGAGAACTTGCTTGTTACACCCAGGAACCTTAGGCAATGAGCCATAAACAAAGAAATTAGATGAAACTAGTAGAAAAGAAGCATTAAAAATTATGAAAATGTACTGACAATTATAGACTTGCACTGTACCAGAAGAGTTGCAGCAAACAGAGGAACAAAAGGAAAAGGACTCTTGAAACATAGAGCTTAACTGCACAGGACACAAGTTTTACTATTTAAGAAGCCAGTCTCTGGTATTTCTAAGGTCACAATGGTGGGCACATAGATTACAACAGAAAGACTGAAAATTCTCTGGTAGTTGGGAAGCTGGAAGAAATTAAAGCATGAGCTTATGGAAGATGGGTTGTGTGAGAGGTGAAGAACGACCCAGGATACTAAACTGACTTCTTAATGTATTTTTACTAGACAGCTGCTATTGTTTCAGCTAGTTGGGCCATGAAGTGCTCTGCCTTGTAGCTGTTGAGGTGTTACACCACAGAACTCGGCATGTGTCCAGGTGCTTGTTGAGTTTCTCGGGAGGCAGTTTCACAATAAGGTCTGAAGCAATGCTTCGATACCACCATTGTCCAAAACAGCAGGTTTAAAGTACTAGTGTCGATCGTCTTGGGTTCGGCATGAAGATACAGTGTGTAGGATTTGACATGTATGTGCTGTTTTGGGTAGAGTGGAAGCTCTCAACCAGGTTTATCAAGGAAACCCTCCTGCTGAGTCATGAGGTTCAGAAAGGATGCTCCTCCTCAGAGAGTGTGGTTGGATCCAATCCGAGTCCCAGACTTGGCCAACAATTTATGTCTGGAGGTTTGTGTAGATGTAAGTGAACCTTTACACAGCTTTGTTCTGCTGAGTTAAGGATAGCAAACCAATCTAGGAAAATAACTTATTTAAACTGACTGTAGTAATGCTTAGACTAAGGAACCTTAATCAAAATTCATTGCTATACAGTGTAGATGGTTATAACTACTAGTATAGTGTATGATTTATTGAAGCAATATTGAAGGAGTGATGTTAAAGCTAGCAAAACAATTATTAAGTACAGATTGATGTTACTCACTCATACCAACAACCCTGGGCAAATCTCTTGTGTTCAGCCTCAAGCAGTAACCCTGAGGGATGCTCCCATTCAAGGATGGAGTCTCCATACACACTCCAAGGAAGGGTGTGTTAGAATTTCCTGCGATAAAAAGAGAGGCTGAGCTTTTGTAGTTAAAGTGATTTGCTGTTGGTCAGATGTTTCCGGGCTGGCTGTGTCAGCTCAGCAGTGTCAGATAAGTTACCAGCACTGTCCCTTGTTGGCTCCTTTACCAGGAGCTTCATCTGCCACATCCTCACCTGTGCCAGTTTCTGCCAGGAAATACCTTTCTTCATGGCCTCAGAGTGATGATCTTGGGTTGATCTCTGTGTTGTTCAACACCAAAAGCAGCACGAGGCCCCTTCTCCATCCACCACTGATACCTTTTGTAAACAGGGTGAAGTTCAAGCTGTTTTACCCTGACTTAGGCAGAGCATCCTGCTACAGGAGCAAAGCAGAAAGGCTGGAAGAAAGTACATCCAGGGATTGACAGAATGTGCTGAAGCAAGAGCAGAGCCATTCCCCCAGTCCTTCTTGTCTCCTCTGGACACTTGTAGGATGTAGCCTCTCTGCTTTTGGTATTTTTGGCCCTGGGTCAGGCCTGTCGGGAAAGGGGCAGAGGAAATCACGCATTGGGCTGAGTGAAGGAATGATCATACGTGTTCAGAACCAGAAGACTGGGATGGGGGGGAGAAAAGGATGAAGATCTGTGTCCTTTTGGAAACAAACTTGCTAACTTGGATTTTAATTGGAATACTTTGATATACTTTTAAAGCTTTTGTATTCAATTAATAACTGCATTTTCTATATAAAATTAACAATTTGATTTTCAGAACATTTTATGTATATCTACGCTACACTGCAGTTACCAGAGTATTGGCCTATCAGTTTTTCATCCTTATTTAACAAAATATAAAAGCTTAGAGAAAAAATACCTTGCTACAAAAAACAAACAAACAAAAAACCCACAAAACCAAACCAAAACAAAAACCCCAAAACCCAACCAAACCAAAACAAACAAAAAAACCCCAAACAAGCACATAGAATCCTTTCTTCCTCAAAAATCAAGTAGGTCCTTCAATGAAACTTGAAAAACCCCTAATCTAATGAGGTTTTTCTAGCCTCGTATCATCGTCTAACAGTTAGTTTTTACCAAGTTGAAGGGTCTCGAGGCCACCTAAATTACCACATTAGACAAAAATCACACCACTTCTTCTATAGGAACATGAGACTGACCAGGTTTTTGCCCAGTAAAATAGTTTATATGTCCATATAGCTGAACCAAGACTGAATCAGGTTGTTTGCACCTGCATTTGTCATAAAAAGCCGTAACTGATAACTTTTCGTACTAAATTCAGCATTTGTGTCTAAGATTTTTACCCTATATCAAATACAGTTGGAAATATCCAAATGTAAATTACACCTTAAACCCCCACTTTCTACTACAACTAAATAGCTTTTTTTTTCCTTTTTTTTTTTCTGTATTACGCAAACTTGTTTCTGATTGTATAATAGCTTTCAACTTGTCTGAAGGTGCATACAGATGAGGTACAAAGGAACGTAATTTTTTTCTCATTTGATAAGCAGGTAAAGAAAGGAAATTATTCCTATATGCTGTTTTGAAAGAAAAAGAAATGAACAGCTTGAGGAGAGATGGAAAACTGCAGGTGGGAAAACCAAAGTTTCACTAGTGCTCTTTAAACATTCTGGTCTAAAAAGAAGCCATGGGTAGTGATATGATTGCTCTGTGTACACCCTGTTTTTTAGATTCCTTTCTAAATACCCCTGACTGGCAACCTGTCAAGAAGGATATTTATCTGTAAGTCTAATCTAACTTGTTAAGGGGCTCTTGTGTATATATGAAATGGGTTGCGGTCCCAGACTTTCCTATTACTACCTCATTAAATTGATTTAATTTGTTTTGAACACAATCCATTACAAAACACAATATAAAAAGCTTTAATACTCATAGATTTTCCCTAAACCTATCAAGGTAGTGTCACAATAATAAATTATTTTGCTATTTTTCTTTCATTTTTTTTTAATTCCTGAGTTGTTTTTTTCCTTTTTTCTTCTTTTTTTTAACTCTTCTCCCCTTCCCCTTTTTTTTTCTCCTTTTCCCTCTTTCTTCTTTTTTATTTGCCATATTTTTCCTTCTTTTATTTCTGCTTTCCCCCCTTTTCCCCATTTTCTTTCTTCCCCCCTTTTCTTCTTCTTCTCCCCTTTTTTTCTCCCTTCTTTTTTCTCTCCTTCCCTGCACTCCTTCTTTTTCCCGTTCTTTTTTTCCGGCCTTTTTTCCCCCTCTTTTTTCCTGTCTTTTTTCTCTCTTCTTTCCCCACCTTTTTCATTTCTCTCTTTCCCTTTCTTCCTCCCACTTTTTCCTTTCTTCCTCCCACTTTTTCCTTTCTTATCCCCCCTTTTTTTCCCTATCCCCCTTTTTCTCTTTTTACCCCCCCACCTTTGTCCCCCCTTTCTTTTTCCCCATCGCCCCTTTTCTCTTTTTTTTTTCCCCTTTTTTCTTTTCCCTCCT
>VWZF01005492.1:0-40584 GCA_013396755.1 Sclerurus mexicanus | reverse complement strand
GGTACCCTGGTCCTTCGGTACCCTGGTCCTTCGGTACCGCGGTCCTGCGGTGCCCCGGTCCCTCCGTGCCTGTCCCCGTGTCCCCTCCGCCCGTGCCGGCAGCAGCGTGGCCTGACACTGATGCTCCATCCCCGCCGCCCCCCCAGTAAGTCCAGCAGCCCCCGGCGCCTGGTTTGGGCTTTTTGTTCTGTTCTTATTCCCTCCCTCCCTCCCCTTTGTGCAGCATTGGGGCCTTCCCGCTGCCGCTGGCCTGGCTCTGTTCCTGCGGGGTTTGGTGCTTTGTGTGCCCGTGCTTTCGGTGTTTGCAGGGGTGCCAAACACTCACATGTCCAGTGTTTGAGGATGAAGTACGTAGAAGGCCCTTAAACATCCCTTCTTGTGTTGGAGTTTGTTTGCTTTGAGTCCATGTTGGCGTACAAGTCTGGAAGTGGCACAACCCTTGGGAGCACCTGGGGTTTTTTTCGAGTTTTAAATGAGCTGGCTTGTTTTTGGATTGCAGGAGGGCATCGTTGCTTTTCAAGTAGGTGTCATAACTTTTCCCTGCTTTGAAACTCAAAGCGTCTTTGATGCTCTGCTGTATTCTAATGCAGCTTCCTTTGAGAAGTTGCAATATGAAAAAATCTGGGTGATGTGAAATTTCTTGAACAAACAAAAAAATTATAGGGTGTGATTCTAAGTTAATTTTACCTGCTAAATAATATACGTCAAAGAAATTGGTGATACAGTTTGCTGGGTACTGCTGGGTACTGAGTGCTACTCTTTGGAAGACTCAAGCAGGTGGGACATTCACACTTACTACCCGCTCACAGTCAAAGCAAATTGCAAATGATGAACACATTGTAGGTTGGTGACACCAATGCATGTTGTGTCCTTTTATAAACTCCTTTTCCATGTGTTGACAGAAATTGCCAGTACTGCCACAACTTTAAAATATACACACGTGGAATGTTAACCCCAGAAGAGCTGGGCTTTGGAGATACTTCTTTGAAGGTGAATATCAAGTCTTGTATGTGCAAGGTTACTTATTAACTGAGCAAAAGCTCAAATATCCATCACCTTTCCTGATTTTCTACTGCTGTCACTTCATGTCACAACTGAATCTTTCAGAGGGAGGTCCGTCATTGGTTGGTGTTTGAATTGCCAGTGAAATAAAGTGATCATGTAGAAATAATTCTGGTACTTGAAAGTAAAGACAGGCCATAAAGGGGTCTGAGGAACTCTAGAGTGATGCAAAGGAAGGTGAGATAGGTCTTCATTAGGAGGGAAGGAGAGGTGACATTTGTTTCACTGGATTAAAGAGGTTTAACCAAGAGAATAACAGGAAGCATGGTTTGGCTGCGTGGGGGTCACACTGCAGTTGGGTGACATAGGATGTATTTCCATACTTAAAAATGTTCTTCGTTCAGTGTGGTTCTTCCTGCAATGGAGAGCAGAGGTGCTTTGGTGACACAAAGTAGGTTTGTGCCAGACACGAGTGTGGGGCAGGCATCCAGTGGGCCTGTTCTTTGTCCATGAGGAGACCCCCTCTCCCTGTCCTGTTTGGCTGTCCTCGATGGGATGTTCCCTCAGCTGGGAAGCAGCAGGGTGAAGGAAGGTATGTTGCGGTGTCAGGCTGAAGGCAGGGAAAGCTGGCCGCAAGCCCGGAGTTGCTCCATACAAGGAGATGGGCTAGGAGCATGAGGTCATCACTTCACAGGGAGGAGTTCTTTTGCAGTGTGTGGGAAGTGGGTCTAGGAAAAGGAAAAGAGATTCTTTTGCTAGGGGCGGGGAGAGGGAGGAAGAGAAGAGAAGCAGCAACAGAAGAGAGGAAGGCCTGAATTCATTCCAGCAGGAAGTAAACTGCATGTATGCTCTTAGCCTAAGATAAAACTCTCCACTTAGTATTGTCCTAATTATAGTGCTGGTGTATTTGCCTTATAAAAATGAATTTTGAAAACTTGGAGGAGAGGTTTATTATACAGTGGAGATAGTCTTGGTATTGTTCAATATGCACCATTTTATTAGGGCTTTAAAGAACTTAAAATACTGCATGAAAACATGCAGAAAGTTTCTGCTGTGTAACATTTATGTTAGGTAACTGTAGTATTTGTTTGCAAAGGTTTGTTTTGGAAACTTTGTCTTAGTAGTGGATCAGTGGAATTGATAGTTTCCAGGGTTTGAGAGAAGACAGTTACTTCTCTTTTTAAGAGCTCTGTGTGTGGTCGCATACAGTGCATAGGAAGTTTTGGTAAGAATTCTTAAAAAGCAGCAAGAGTGCTTCTAAAATGGCTTTCTTTGTGTGTGTGTGTTGTTTGAGATTTATTTTTTTTTCTCTTGTAGGACAACTTCATTGGATGGAGGGTTTTGATTGCTGTCATCTGGCAGCATGAAATCATATTTATGTGTGTGACTGTAATATTTTTCTATTTCCTCCTGGAAGTTTAAATGCAGAGTCAAGTTTGGTTTTGAATGTAATCAGTAGTGTAGGTTTCCCTGGTGATGAAAAAAACTAAGTTCCCAATGAATTAGGAGTTAATGCTGTTTTTAACCTGAGTGAACTGTACTTCATGACATCATTCTGTTCTGGATCTCAGATTGCTGTGTGCTCTATCATAACCAGCCTCCTTTGCATTGCTACCTTCTACCCTAGAAAGAAACTATCAGGTGGTTTAACCACTTACAATTTTAAACTTTCTTTTTCATATCTGTCTTTCTTACCAACCTGCTCACAATACAGAGATGTATCATAGAAGTTTGTGTAGACAACTCTGTATACTTTTAACTTTACTGTGCTTCAGTGACTGATTTCTGGCCAATTGTATGGATTTGTCAGAATTACTGATCGTTGTAATGTGTTAGTTGGCTCTTTAGAACCTTTTTTATGCTGTGGACTCACACCTTGAGCAAAAGGTATATTTTGTTAGGCTTTCTGATATGGTGTTCGTATTTTCTGCTGAGGGGGAGAGTTAGTGTTTGGATCAAGTCTTTCCCTGGCATTTTTGACAGGGTGAACGTGGAGCAACAGCAGTAATTGCATTCTGTGAGAGGTTTCTGTGATGTAGCTCTCTATGAAGACAATCACACGAAACTTTCAACTGTTGAAGGAGAAATGAACCCATCGTGTGTGTACTATTAATCTGTATGTAGGTATTCTGGATAGTATTGCTTGCACAATACTTTAGTCCATTTGCAACTGTGTCTTTAAGTGCTAGTAAGAAAATACGTAGTAACTACTTAATAGTTTCTCATGTATTAGTCATTTTTCTGTATGATGGTCAACTCTTGCTCTGAAGACAGCTCTCAGTTGTCACCACTTGATCTTAAGGGCCTCACAACCTCTTCATACCATGATCTTGAAAGTGATTTATTTCAACATGAGAAGCTGAGACATTAAATTAAACTTAAGCATAAAACTAAATTACCATCATTAAGACTTAGTGAAAAGTTTGTGAATTGTTGCATATTATATAAGCACTCTTTGCCAGAAGCAGAAGTAAAATCCAGAGTAGTGTTAAAGTGCATTAATCACAAGCTCTTTGTTCCCTGAAATTGCCTGTTTAGTAACTGGGAAACATACAATTCCAGCAAGGAGCCTGAAAGGGTCGTGAAGATGACCCCCTCTGACAGAATGCTCATATTTGGATCACTCCATCCTCTCTAATAAATGAGTTGGGTATTTATGGAGAAAAGTACTTTGAAAATAATTACTTAGTCACATAATACATATTCCGAAGAGGGTGGCATTTAGGTTTTCGTCCTCATTTTTGTGACTCTCTCAGTTTCAGTGCTTGGTTTGTCAGCTTTGCTGCTTTTTACCAGCTCTGTTTGTCTACCTTTTTGTCTTAGAAAACTTAGAAAAATCTTATTTCATACTTTGGCAGCATATTGTAACTTATATGGTTCATCAGAACATTTGTAGTGTCTGCCATTTAAATTGTGAGTGGCAGTTGTAAGTTGTATTTCTTAGCACAAAACACTTGGAAAGGACATAAGTTTAATGGTTATTTAATAAGGTGGGAGTAATTTTATTGAATATTTGATGCTGTTATGCCCAGGAAAATAGCATATTAATAATGGCTCAGCTGGTGGAGGTTGTTAGCTGCTTGGCTAGTAAATCACAAAATTCACCCCAGTGAACCTATAAACAAGTAAGAGTACGATTGTGGGATAAACTACAATCTTTGAATACATAAAGCTTCTTCTATCTGCCGCTAAGTTGTATAAATTTGTTAAAATCTCTGCAGTGTAGTGTACCTCTACTCTGTTTGTTAAAGTTCAGCTTTCTTGACTTATGCTAAAGCCTTCTTTAATGTTTTGGGTGTCTTTCAGATAGTATCTGACTTTCTAGTTGTGGCTTCTGCTTTGAAATGTTCATGAGTGGAAAATAATACCCCACAGTATTTGTATTCCATACATTTCAGGTATTACAGGTAAGAGGTACAGTCAAGTGAAGTGGTTAAGTTTAAAAATGTGACGGCTTGAGCACCATGAAAAATGGTATTTTCAAATCAAAGATGCTATCCCTTCAGCAGAATGTGAGAATTGCTTTTATACCCAATGTTAAGGAAAATCATACAACTTTGCAGCAGCTTTTTACTGATTAGGAGACAGAAAACATGGAATCAGAGAAACAGATACTTGTTTATTCTTGGTATATCTGTTTTATGTTGGTTCTGTGAAGGGTGTGTTTCCTCCCAAGGAGAGTACCCCTTCTGTAATTTCCATAATATGGTTGTTTACCATTTCAGCAGATGTGATAATTGAAGTTCACCAGATAAAAGAAAATGCCTGATTTGCCAAATACAGAAAAAAAATGTTGACAAATGAAGTGTGCATCTGAAAAATCAAAGAATTGTAAAGGGTCTGTAACAAAGATAGAGGAAGTCCATTTAATAGCCAGTTCTACTTTTTCAGTAGGTGAATATTGAAACTGAAGTGGAAAATCTCTTGTCAGTGAATGTTTTGAGTAAATCTGAAGCTACTCTTTTAACAAATGTAACTGGCATCTAGATTGTCTCATTTATCTAAATGATTTTTTTTTAATGTCAGAAGGTAATTACATTCCATTCTTAGTGAAGTCAAATCTCAGTTGGATTCAATCCTTGTCTTCCTCCATGGTCTTGTAGTTTTCTGTGCTGTGTGCTTTCTAGCTCTGCATCTCTGGAGCCAGCTAGTACCCTCTGAAGGGAAACCTGCCCTCTGCTCCTGGGATAGTTTTCTCCAGGCTGTGCTTCAGCACACTGCAGCAGATTTGTGTCCTTTACAGAACAGTCTTCCAGAGATATCCTATCCCTGCACGTCTTGTGTCATAAAGCTTCTTGTTTCCATGAAGCATGCAAAAAATCTGGTGGACAGCAACACAGTAACTTCTTATACTCTGGTATTTCATCACCAAAGTCACCCAAACCTGGTTTGAGGAACCATAAGTGGAGATGCAGGATTAGTAGGGTGGATGTGGATAGTCTGCTTTCCAGGGGGTGGGAGCTGCCATTTCCAAAGCAGTGATTAAGCAGATGGTTGTTAACATTTGTTTACTACAGTGGTATGGCTGCAGAATTTTTCTCTGGTGAAGCTGGGATTTCGGCTTTAAAGATGAAGTCAGTCAAATTCCCTTCAACTGTCTCAGAGTACAGAAAGGCAAGAATTCTGGGGGAGCTAAATAACCCTTGCCTACAATACAAACATTATTATGATCCCTAACATTTTTGTTTCTGGAAAATATTCATGGATGGTTCTGTGTTATGGAGAACATTGTACTTTAAATGATGTGTTGGCTACTTGGTGTAATGTCTGGAAGGAATAATTTTTAGATACAGAATGAAAAGCTGGGGGATAAAATAATAATCTATTTCAATAAAGATCATGTAGGCTGACTCTTACGCATGCAAATAAATTTCCATCTGAAGAGTCCAAACATGCATTTTTTTTGCACCTATGCACTTCAGCACCACTTGTCCAGATACCTGGAAGATCAAACATCCACGACTTTTTAACTGTTTGTTATAACATCCATTAATTAAATCTTGATCTATTTATACATTTTCAAATGAGACTAATACCCTTCAGAAGGAGTATTTTTTATAACTGGGAAGGCTGATGATACCCAAACAAAATTCTCTGAATCTAAAAAAGATGGAGTAGGTTTCTTCGTGTATCTTAAAAAGTTAGCACTGTATGTATTTGTAGAATAGGTGTATTAAAATTAGCTGCACCCTTGAAGTTTTTAAGAAGGTACAAATGCATAGTTCAGTCATCTGCCTTTCTGGTGACTCTAAAGTGAAAGTAACTATTCCATTTACAGAAAGAGTAATCACAGTATCTTTTAGGATGTGGAGCATGGGAAGGAAAAGTTGTTCAGTTCAGGAACAGCAAACAAAGGCTTGAGGCAACACCTCTCCCTGAACCACATGATATGTTATATTCCCTGTGGTGTAACAGCCTGGAATATCAGCTCTTGGGAAGGGACAGGTCTCTCTCATGGTCCTGTGTTCCTCGTGACCAGGTTTTCTCTATAAAATGCTGTGTAATCAAACTACGTTAGGTGTGATACAGTGGTGCCAAGGAAATAAGTGACCTCTAGAAGAGTGAATGAACAATGAGTTAACTAAGTAGAGGATTTAATGAACCAGAAGGATGTAATTAGTTTAATGAAGGAGGAAAGAAGAGGAAACATCCTGATTGCTCTTTGAATTTCTTTTGAAAGAGCAATAAATACTTGGAACTAGATTATGCTTCTCCTGAGGAGACCAGTATTGCCATTTATTACAGACTAATGGCAGATTTGTTATCTAATTGTTTTGTCTGAAGCGAGAAATTCTGGCTGATGGTGGGCCATAAGAAGAAATTAAACTGCCTCTAGACTCTTAAGTGCTTCACATCCTGTGGATTTATCTTTTTCTATGGCTGTCCTTAAATCTTAAGAGCTAATGCAGAGCTTCTGGGAGAAGCTTCTAGTAGTATTCGTGATTGAAATGTGCAATAGTAGCAGCTAGATGAGTTTTGGGTTCTGAAATCTTTCCAAAGAGGAGTTTTAGGTGCTGCTTTGTGATGATGAGAGTCACTCAGTGCTGTGAGTATTCTTCCCTCCTGTTTTCCCTGAAGAGATACTTGTGAAGGTGGCCTTGGGATTGAGGGTTTGCACTTGGGTTTCTGTCTGTGTTCATTCTGACTTGCCATGTATTTGTCTCAAGACGGATGGGTATCAACATATGAAACACTTCCTTAAGAGGTTTGTTGTTTTTTTTCTTTTTCATATGAGGAAGATTACTTCCTACCCTCAAACTAGAGAAGTTGTCAGCTAATTGAATGAAAGAAATCTGCAAATAAATAAGTTAACTGTGCATAGAGTGACTCATTAGTCAACATGGTTACTACAAGTACTTTTTAATTTAATTGTTGACTCTTGCCGCCACTTTTCCTACAAGTTGTTTCTACCTTCACTGTTCATCTAAGACAAGAAACCTCTTGAAAATGCAATAAATTGGTTGTCTTTTGCTTTAATACACTCTATAATATAAACTTGAAGCAAGCTTGAGTCACTGATATGTGTGGTTTTTATTTTATTTTCAATTTGTGCCAACTTCTGGACATTTTAGCATTGTATGCTTCTTTGTAATTCTAGAACAGTCTGGTTCTTTAGCTGTTAGACTTTGTTAACAGGTTTGCAGATACTAATGCACAGTGCCTGCCACATGAGAATCATTTTTATCAGCCTTTTGCTTCTCAGTTGAATTTTGTTAAGAGCTGGTGTGGACATGCATGTTGCAACACTGTGAAATTGAGGGTTCAGTGAAAATTTGTTGGTCAGGAACTCTCTGTTGAGGCCATGCTTTTCTTTGGCTTTCCTTGCATCCTGTAACTTAAGAAAAGTTTGGTACGTGTTAAAATAGAAGAAGGAAAGCTTTTTTACATCTAAGCGCATGAAAGGTGGCAAGAAACTACGTGCATTTATCCTTTGAAAGGAGAGAGCATGTGTGTGACTTATTTTGTATGCTGCACCACCTTTTCCAGAGTTAACAGGACAACAGCACTGTGTCTTGAGTCATGGTGGCAAGGTCTGACTTCTGGCAGCTAGCCTGGCTCTTCTCTTCTTGACCTGTATCTGCCTTTACCTTCTTGTACTCTTATGTCTGGTGAGATTCACTCTTACTGTTTACTTGTGAGGTAAAAACTTCTGCAGCGTGGAAGCAAAACTGGTTGAGTAGCTACACCTAAAAAACACTTGCCACACAGTTCACTACCAATTGTCAGCTCTTCCCTTTGCACGCTTTCTTCACGAGAGGCCTGAGATGATAAAGAGCATGCTGAGAAAGTTACCAGGGCAGTAGCAGACAGCTGCAGGTGTGGTGGAGCATGATATTACTATTTAGAATAATGCTGGCAAATGGGAGATGTCATGTGGAACAAAGCAGGTGTCACCCAGCGTGAAAGCTCCCTGTCTGTAGGCTGGACTGCGTGGGTATGAGATGGGGGAGGAAACAGGGAAGGGTGCAGTTCTGTGGAAAAGAACCTGGAGTTTTGCTTGATAAAGAAAGATACAGTATCATGTGGTTGGGAAGACCTTAAAGCACTTGGGCAAGCAGATCAAATGTAATTTGAAGTAATCCCTCTTCTCTTCACAGAGTTGGTAGGTCCTACAGTGCCCCACTGTTTTAGCTTCTGAATTCTGAGTAAGATGGGGACCAACTGGAGGATAGCAGTGCTCTAGAAAATATTAAAAGATTTGAAAGAATTAGAATTGCTTAGTCAAAAATTAGCATATTCTTGTTGCAGAGAAATGGCTAGTCTCCTCTTTCTATACCTCAGTTATGGGGCAGGGAAGGTGAGATTTGGTCATGGAGAAGATTTTTCCTAATGCTAGTGGCAGAGGAATACTAAATCAGATGGTCTGACGAGACTAAGTCTTGACAAAAATCTTTCTGCCGTAGGTATATATATGTGGTTTTTTTGGTGAAAGGCGAAAGGATTAGATGGTGTCTTTATAATGAGCCTGACACTTGATTGTTAGTGACTTACTTCCATCATGTTTGTTACTACCATTTGCATGTGTGAGAGCTGTTTTCTGGTTTGTTTTGGGTTTTCTTTCTTTTTTTTAGCCTGCTGACGAGTGTAAATCCTATTCTTTGATGGATCTCCCTGCTTCTTATTTGCATGTGTTTTTAATAAGAATACAGCTGCAGGAGCTGCTAGGGTAAAATATGGTTTTCATATAGCTGCAGGGGTAAGAGAGTGAGAGGTCACTATTTGAGGATGTTTGTACCCAACCAAGTGAAATCAAGTACTTGTTGAGATGGAACTTCTGCTGTTCTAAAGGTCTGGTTTTTTAATGAATTTGTATAATAATTTTTGTACCTGTTTGTTTTGTGGTCTTAGAAATGTCCTTAGGCATTGAATTATCTAGTTATTCAATATGCAAAGAAGTACTAAAGAGCAACTTCATAAAATTTCATTTGATGTTCTTAAGTTCTTCTGGGAAACACTTCAGGCATCTGACATACCTTGTCACTTTGTGGTATAGTGATTTTTTTATTTTCTGTGTACTTTGATCTACACCCATCATACTTGCCTGTTTTGTGAACTAAAAAATTCCCCTTACTTTCTTTGTGTGGAAGCTGCTCCATGATCAATATTACCTATATTTTTTGGGTGTTTTATGTTTTTCATGAGGTAGGAGAATTTGAATATAAAAACCGTCCATGTTATCAGCAGTGTAAGAATGTGTTATGTTCTCTCTTCACTTCATTAAAGACTAATATTCTGGATGGTTTCTAACCTGACCACTTCAAAGCATGAACAAATGTTTTTGAAGGTGTATATTCAGAGACTACTAGAACATTTCCTGGTAATGGCATTAAAGAACTTGCACCAGTGTATGATGTTGCATTTATTCATATGTGTTTGTATGCTGTTTTCTATGCTTGTTGCTCAGTGTTCTGAGGTTCTGCAAATTTTTTAATGATCTGTCAGTTTTCATTGATCATAATAATTTTGTATAAAGCATGGGTACTTATGAAATGACAGATAGGCAGGTGACCATTCTGAAGAGCAGCACAAGCCCTGGCACAGATTCTGGTGAGGCTTCTGGCTCTCTTGCCTCTCTGTCTCTTGAATCTTACCCTGCAAGGTCTTCAGTTCTCTAGCAGCTTTCTATCAGAGACATCGGCAGAAACTTCTTGGAAGACTTTTGTTCACTACCATTCCCAGCACCTTTTTCCACAGGATCCTTGATTCCTTCAAAGAACTTTTCAAGTTGCAAAGTATGACTTTGCTCTACAAAAGCTGCATTTGTTTTTTTTCACCTTATTATTCTAGTCTACAGATTCTTAGATGTGATTCCTTCTCCACTATCAAAGTCAGACTCTCTTTGTTGTGCTTCTACCAATTGCCTTGTCAGCTCTGAAAAGATTTGATAAATTTTCCACTCTCCATTCCTCTTTACTTAGGTTATCTTAAACCTAAGTTTTCCAGAATTAACAGTTTGGCAATTTAATAGTTGGTCCTTTATCACTTTAGTTCAATAGCATCTGATGGGTGAGTTTTTGCTATTGGTATTTTTAAATGCTCATCTGATGCTTCATTGTGAGAGAATGCCTTATATATCCTCAGCCTAGAGAGGATCTGGTGCGGGATGGCTTTAACTGTCTTGGTAGTAATTTCAGAAAACAACAGGTCATCTAGATTCTCTGCTCTATCCTTACCTTATTATAATTCTGTCTTTTATGTCTTCATTATCTAGTGGATTATTGCATTGGGGTAGCAAGCTGTCTGTAACTATCAGATTCCACTGTGTTTGAGCTCAGAAATAGCAGTGAGGATTTTGTCACATTTTATTGCTCTCTGACAGATGGCTGTGCAGTTCACTGGAAAGCTTTTATTATGCTTCCGTGTACTAGCTAGTGTATGCCTATCCATTAGACCAGTACTGAACTTGTATTACCAGTTTCAAATTCTACTGATGACCTGTATGCCGATGAAAAGATGCACATAGATACAAAGTCAGTAGTAATTGGAATTCTGAAGAAAAGTTGGGTTTGTATTTTATTTTTATACTGACAAATGAAATTCTCTATCATATGTGATAGAGTAGTTCTTATAAAAAATAAATTAAAAAAGTTGCGCTCCTTGCCTGTGTGCGGAGGGCAGAAGATACAATTTGTCTATGTTTAAGTGCCTCCAATTTGTTACTTCATTTAATAAATGGAATTTTCATAAGGGCTTCATTTTGCCACATGCAATTCTTTAACATCTGCTTGAAAGCTGAATGTGCCCAGGTGCTGGTGGTAGTGTGTGTTCTTTCAGGAGTCCCATTTGAGCAAGGATTAAGACTTACCTTCCTGTCCAGTGG
This sequence comes from Sclerurus mexicanus, assembly GCA_013396755.1. Classification (NCBI taxonomy): domain Eukaryota; kingdom Metazoa; phylum Chordata; class Aves; order Passeriformes; family Furnariidae; genus Sclerurus; species Sclerurus mexicanus. Next base: position 29,261 of record VWZF01005492.1, on the reverse strand, counting down.
TATTCTGGTGTTTCCTCCTGGCTTGTATTTGTGATGGGAAGACTGGAGCCAAATTTACTCTTAATGTTTTCCTCCTACTTGGAATTTTTTGCTGGTGAAGACTTTCCTTTGGGCTTTGCAACTTTGGAAGAAGTGATTTTATATCTGTTTCTAAAAAATGTGAATTTTGTAATTCTTATAGACGCCTGTGTTTTTTTCTCCTTTTGTATCTGCTTGCATAGCTGCTGTTCCTTTGCAGTGGCTGAGTGTTAGCATCACTTAGTCTTTTCTATTTTTGGTCATGGAGAATAGAAGTTTTGTGTTTATATTAGGCAGTTCTTTGTTTCTAGAGCGTCACTAAGTAACCAGAAAAGAATACTAAATAATGCCTTCTTGAATATGAAGTAAGACTATCCCTTCATAAGATTTTATAAACGTGTCCATGATCAGAGCTTTGTTTTAAATAATGAATATTGAAAATAGTTCTCTTTTCTTTACCTTTATGCACTGTGTCCGTCTTTCAGTTTTGTTTCATGTGTCTTTTCTTACCAGGGCATTGCTAAAGTATCATGGAATGTCTCATCTAAAGCTGGACATTCTAGCATGAGATTGTGAGTGAATATATGACATGGTTTCAGATGCGGATTATATAGTATACCTTGCACTTGTAACCTGTATGCAAAGCTTGTTTCTTATTATTTATTTTATATACGTTTCTCTTAATATAAATTCTCAAAGACCTCTGTGTTTTCTTCGTCTAGATTGCAGTCTGGAGTTACATATCGAAACTTCAGTGCTATAGTCATCCTTCCTGACCTCTTAGTGTTCTAGATATTGGTGTAATTAGAGTCATGTAAGAAATTTGTGTGTCTTGATTGGGCCCTTTCTCATGTGGCCACTTGTTTTCTTTCACTCTTGTGAAAACACCACTGCTAACTTTTCTTTCATATAACAAACTTTGGCCTTCCATGCTTTCATTTTCTTTTAATGGGTTTCTGTTTTTGTTTTATCAAGGGTGAGGTTCAGAAATAAATGAACTTATCTAATTTTTCAACTGCAATACACTGTGTCATAAGAAATTCCAAGAACTTGAAAAAAAACACCAAACTTCTCTTATATATGTAGAGACAAAATTATTTCTTCACTCAAAATTGTGTGTATGAAGTGATGGCGTACTACTACTTGCAGTCATTTGAGAAGTCTGCTCTTACTCTTTTTCTTGAACTCTGTCCCTTTTTTAAAAAAAATCAGTCTTCTGGTAGTAATTTGAAAATGCAAAGCAACCTATCTAAGTTTAGGTTTTGCAATGTATTTTACAATGCTGAAATAATAATAATAAAAAGTTTGATGTGTTTGTCTTTCACAGAATCCCCAGAAAAAGAAAGAAAAGTATATATCAGAAAGTGCAAGTCAGAGAAAGTAACTGCTGACATAGGAAAACTGTACTAAGGAACATTTTTTGAGGAAAATTTTTAAGGTATGTGAGCTTAAGTTATGCTTTGCAGAAAAGTCTTTCTGAAAATGAGCTGTTTTGCTTTGAGTGGATCAATATTCATAAGTCAGTTTTGAAATAGGCTAACTTGGGTGACCACTTCTGATGTTTATTGTTTGTAGTAGCTTTGTGGAAGCATGAATTTTGCTAGTTCTTATTGCATACATTTAATATCAAATGCCTACGTAGATCATCTTCTGAATATGTGCTTAGTGTAAACAAATGGTTCATAAAGCATGTGTTTTGTGTTTCATGGTCTTGTATGTTCCTGAGGTAGATCCTACACTAACAGAAATGTCAATTGTTTAACAGTCTAATTTTTATTTAAGGTGTGGATGGAGACCTAAGACCTACTGTAAGCCTCACATTCAGAAATTGAGATGGACTGTCTAACAAATTGATAACCTATTATAAAGTTTTTTGTGAATTAGTACAGAAACCTTGATTTTGAGGATTTGTCTCCTGAATCCAAATTCTCTTTCTTTTTTGATTTTGAAGTATTCTTAATGTTTATAGATAGTGTTTGCAAAATATAAGGCATTCTATATGATTTGGAGCCCATGCAGATTTAGGAGCAAGTTGACGACATTTCAAAAGTGAGTGTGATGCTGTGCTCATTCCATATTCCTCTTTATGGTGAAACCACGTCTCCACTGTGCATTCCTGTTTCTGAATTTGCTTCCTGGGTTCATGGTTTACTAGCTGCCTACCTCATTACTGATACTGTGAAACCACAAGTTCCAGCTGATGCATATAGATCCATCATTATTTTAACATCTTGGATATAGTTGACGGAAATATGTAACAGAAGGTATTATAAGGGCAGGAGAACATTCTGTGGAAGTATTGCTTTGTATGTGCTCTGTTCTTCCCTGCTCATTTGATTTCAGTGTCAGACACGCAGGACCACCTTTCTGACACAGCATGGCCACTCTCTTATGTCACAGACAGGTTGCCATGTTTAAATTAAATGCTGATTGGCTATGAAAACTGCTTTCTTCAGAGTTCTTCCTGGATTCCGGAATGCTACTAACACTGGAACACCAGCTTTATTTGCTGAGGGGAATTTTGTAGTGAGTGTCATTGAAGTTTCTCTCTGTTAGGCTGACAGAATTTAATTTTGCTTTGTATGGAATCTGACTGCACTGCGGTGGTGGTGATTGAGACAAGTTGTACACTGTCTTCAGTAACTCATCTTAAATTTAGAACTGTTTGAGATCTGGTTGCTCATTCACAGTATATTATTAAAAGTACATTGAATATTTACTTCCTGCAAGTGATCAGTTCATTGTTTTGAGAATGACTCTAAAGAAAGTCTTACTTTCTTGGAGGACTGTGATACATATTTTAGCCTGTAGGCTTACCAAATATTTTTGGACTAATTTACATGTCCAGTAATCTTTTTAGCAGTATGTATCTGCATCACTCTTACATTTCAAAATAAGAAAAATAAGGAGTGAATAAGCAGTACACAGACTGTGGCTGCACTGCAGTCCAGAGATAGAATTGCAGTATGGAAATTACTCATGTGTGTGGTTTTAGGTCTTCCGTGATGTGGCTGCATGTTTATCAGCACCAGATGCAGGTGTTTCAGAGCTAACAAGTGTCTTTGATCTCCAGTTGTGCTACATATCTTATCTGTATATCAATTTATGGAACTCTGACCCAGGGGAGACCAGTATTATGGTTGCATGGGAAACCTGGTTTGGGATATTTTCTGATTCTTGCGAGGTTGAATCTGCAAGTTCAGTGGCCTGCTAACACAGGAGAAAAATAGCTTCTAACTAGTTATCCTTTTCCCACAGATGCAATGCCTTGAGAGCTGGTGTTTTATTTGGATTTGTCTGTGCTCTTAGGAGTGTAAACACGGGCAACAAATGTTTCAGGTCACCAGGAGTGGAAAAGCACCGCTGGCAGCTCTTGTCTGGAGATACTGTCAGCTATGCTTGTTTGATTAAATATGTAGATTGATCTTTAGTATCTGTCTAAAATACTATTTGTGTTTTCCCTCATACTGTAGTTTAAGTTAGGCAGGTGTGTTTTTGCAGAAATGGAAACTGGAAAACAGGTCTAAACCTGAAATCTCTTACAGTGTTAGATGGGTGTTTGAAACAGTGCTCTGACCCTCCATTCAGTTCATACTGTGGAGGTATATGCATGTGGTTAATCTCATGATGAAGTTATTTCAGACCTTAATAGTTGCTCTTTGTCTCACTAGAAGTTTTTCTTTTGATAATTGTCTCATCAATCTTATTCTCCTTTCAGATGTGGTGAAAGGCCTGTGTTTTCCCCTGTGTGGTATATAGTGCCTTAAAAAATGGGGTTTGGAGGTGACCTGAAGTATTCTCATGATGCTTTATTAAAACTTCAAGACTGGGAACTTCGACTGCTAGAAACAGTGAAGAAATTCATGGTAATGCGAGTAAAAAGTGACAAGGAGTATGCCTCCACTTTACAGAATCTTTGTAATCAAGTAGATAAAGAGAGTACCTGTCAATTGGATTATATCAGCAATGTGTCCAAGGTAAGTCTGAAGTATTTTGAATTTGAAATATTCTTGGAAATAACAGTGCTGGGTTTATTTTTGTTTGCTTTGGTTTGAGTTGGATTCCTGTTCATTCAGCTTCTTGAGAGCTAATGTTGCCAAAGTCTTTAAAATGGACTCCTTTTAGTTCCTCAGTGGAATATGCAGAAGTTGAACTCTAGTCTTGCTTTGAAAATAATGAGTGAACTAGAATCAATCCTGATTTTTGAAATTCATTATTTTACATACCTGGGTTAAGCCTGATACTTTGTTTAGTGTTTTGAAAATCGAGTATGCTATAGTAAGCTTTTCTTTTAAGACAGTTAAATAGGAGCTATTGTTTACATTGTATAGAATTTGTGACAGAAATAGAAAAATGCCAGGAAACCAAGTCAAAGCCTAGCATTCCAACTGTTATTCACACTGCAGCGTGTGTTGTAAAAACAAAACATTAATTCAGGATGTTTCTCATAATTGTGAAGTTATTTTGTATGCAATATGAAATAACTGTGTTGACCTTTTATGAAGGTAAGGCTGTCCTTCCTCCAAATAACGAATTTTCAGATTTAGAGCAAGTCCAGTAAATGTTGTGATGAAGTAGACTTCCTTTATCACCTATTTGAAAGTTTTACTGACTTGAATTCCCTCCTGACAAGAGAAATTTCTTCTGTTTTAATGGCGTATTCAGTTCTTGGCCCTCGTGCTTTAGCAATGGTTACACAGTCCCTTCAGTCTGGCGTGAATCCTGATCTTCTCTCTACAGGAAAACACCCTTTTTGCATCAAGTTACATTTTAGACAAAGCAGTTTTTATGTAGTGAGTTTATGGGGTGTCTGCTTGAATACTAGCACTGGCATAATGTTAGGAACAGGACTGCTCCTTGTGTGGCAGGATAGATTTATACTGGATTAAAGAGACAGTGTGTGTGACTTGAGAACTGTGCTGATATAGCTAGTCTGCTTCAGCTGCCCCAAAAGTAGCACTGCACAGTGTTTATCTGTAACATTCTGTTGTTGCTTCCCACAATAATTCTTGCCTTGTCAATTGAAATACTGCCGTTTTCCCCCATCTCTGTGTTTTGGTGGTATATTTGAAATGCTTGTAACCCAGTTATATTTCTTATGCACAGCTTGTTATAGGTGTTGCCATTAAAGTTGTGATGATTTCAGTAAATAAATGTTAAAGTATTTTCACTAGCCCAAGATCAAGATGTCATGTATTTTGTCCAAGCTTTCTCCTGTTAGATCCCAAAGTGTTGTATAGGATTGTTGGTGATGTGACTCATCTTGCTATTGCTGCTCCAGCAGAATTGCTCTTCGTGCCCTTAATGCTACATAAACTGTCTTGCAATTCTTTTAGGCAACGAAACAGAGCACATTAGGACTAGAAGAGTAAAGAAGGATTGCCATCAGAGTATTTAACTTTATAAGGTATAAACAACCCTTAGCCTTTGTAGGTAACTCAGTCTAGGTGGTTCATGTTAGTGACGCAGGCACTTGCTGTGAGCGAATAACTTCAGAAAAGTTGAAGGTCGGACTGTAACCATGTTCTTTTTGGCTTGAGGAGAGGCCTGTGTGCCACATTTTGAAATTTTGTTTTGGACATAGGCATTCAAGTTGTTGTTCAGCGTTATTTTTCTTCCTTTTTTGTTTTTATTTTGCTCTTAAGCAGGTCCCATTTTTCACTTAAATCCTGTCCTTGATTTCTATATCTTTATAAAACAGCAAAAGTATTCATAGATTACTATGAGAGATATCTGTATGGGCTTGCCTTAAAATTTCACTGACACCTCCAAGTTTAGTTACGTAGTGTCACATTTGCCGGTTAAACTATCTGAGTTATGGATTAATTTACTCATCTTATTTTAATTCAATTTATTTTACTATTTCATAATACATTTTCTCTCTTCCTGACATTTTACAGAATCAAAGTGTAATGCAAAAATTATGGGATGTAAATCTAGTATCTTACATCTCCTAAGACGTAAAATACCTGTTTTGGTATTATGTGTCAACAAAACCAAATTCCAATCTGTCCAAACAGCTCTTTTGGCTTTGATTATGTCTTAAAAATACAGCTAAATGAAACAATATTGTATGTTGTTGCATTTGATGGATTGTGGTAATTTTTTGTGAAAGGAAATGCTTTGCCTTTTCTGCTGTCCCCACCCATAAATGTCCCATAAAAATCTGAATTTTTGAAACATTTTCGTTTTAGCTTTTCCTAATTTATAATAGCAAAATATCATCATACAGAGCACAAAAGTCTGGCTTAACTGTTATTTCCTCATGGAAACATCAGTTTCATCTTTTCCTGATGGAAAGAGGAATGTAAATGACAGGAAAATATGCAATCTTTTTTATTTTTTCAATGGAAATGGCAGTTTTTGCTGTGTTTCTGACTTTTTCAGGCTCATTTGGGGAATTGTAAGCTTAGTACTGTTGACAAATGCTTCTGTTGTGATTTTTCAGGGTCGTTAAAACAGTACTTGTCTCATCAGTAATAAATCACCCTTAAAGAAAATGGAGGACTCTGACTACATTTTCACCTCTGAGAGCACTTTTATGAACTCTGTAACCACAAGGCCCAGTTCTCTCAGACAGGTGTTTAATTATGTTTTTATCCTGTGCAGCTTTGCAGTGTGGCTCCTCTGTCATTTGGAAAATGTTCCGTAATGGATTTTTGGCCATAGCCAGGAAGCTTTAGACTGTGACTTTTTACAATACCACACTTTAAGCAGTCTAGATAGCTCTGTGCCAGTCAGTGTGATATTTACGAGCTAAAGGAAATATTAATGATGGTTCAAAATGAAAGGGAGTTAATTGTCTTTTGTTTAGTTCTCTGGTATCTAGTTTGCATTGCAGCAATCTCATCTATGCAAATATTATGCATATATGTTTGTATATGGGATTTAAGGAAACCCTAAAGGTAATTTTCTAAGGTTTTCATCTAAGGTTGATTTCTGTTTCAGCAAGAGTAAGATAAATGCTAGTAAAACCAGTATACTAGGCTTTTATTTGAACTGAAGTTTAATTTTACGTTTGTAGCCGTGTTACCTGTAGACAGATCACACACAGCACATTAATCTGTCCTGAAAACTGACTGACAGAATGTCCAAGGAAGTTATTAAAGTAAGCATTCAGAAAGATGTTGGATCACTGTGATGGATGAGTGTGGTGTCTCTGTAGCACCTTGTTTGTGATACTGGTGGCCTGACTGGTGCTGTCAGCAGTGAGAAGCAGCTGATGTAAGGTATCCTCTTAAACCCTAACCACTCAAATGCATATTACTATGAGGTATTTAGACAAGGGCAGAGAAGTCAGCCTGAGCAGAGTAGCTGTGCCTGGGAAACAGGAGAACAAAGGACATGAGAACATGATTGTCAGGGGTGTTGGGGATGTATTTACTAAGAAAAGCTGTAATGCTTTCTTTAGTGTTCAGAAGTACTGCAACTGAAGGGTGAACATACAATATAGTATTTTTATCTCTGGTCCTTTTTGTATGATTTTATGAGTAAGTTTCTGGCTGATTTTGCTGTTGCAGGAGGATCTCAGATGCATTTGGGTAAGTTTAAAATTTGTTTTTTTACTGGATTGTTTGAAACAGTGATACATCTTTTTCCACGATTCGTAATAACTGGTTATTTGTAAGCTGAAACAAGTAAGTGCTTTTCTGTTCTGACTTTTTTAATAGTCTTGGTTGCTCGTGGTACAGCAAACAGAACAGCTGAGCAAAATCATGAAGACACATGCAGAGGATCTTAATTCTGGGCCTTTACATAGGCTAACAATGATGATCAAAGATAAGCAGCAAGTTAAGAAGAGTTTTGTAGGTGTTCACCAACAAATTGAAGCAGAGATGTACAAGGTATTCTTTTCTTCTGTGCTTTAGAAATTGATTTATGTATGTTTAAAAAAGTAATAGAGTGAAATTTTTAGCGGTTTTGTTTTTGTTTGTGCTGCGGTAAAAGTAGTAATTTGTGATATGTAGAATGTACTTTAAATTTTAATGATTTCCTACACAGCTTTTCTCTCCTGCTACCTGACAAGGCAGAGATGGAAAACTTTCTTCTATATGAATTTCTTTGGACAGATAGCAATGAAAGTGCTCTTGTTGCAGTAGAGGCTAATTCTGTGTGGCACTTCTCCATTCCATCTCTCTCCTCTCTCTCATTCTTCTCTAGACATTCCTGGGACCAGGGCACTGTAAACTTTGGTTAATGAGTGCTCTTGGCGGTCCAGACTGTTTTGGGAGGGGACAGGATTCTCGTCCCTATTCTGAAATATAAATCAAGTGTAAGTCAAACATCGAGGCTGCAGATGAAGCTCTTCAGGGCCTTTTCCGTGCCATGTCAGTTGTCCTGCTTATGTTGAAAACCCTGTATCTAGTCAGTAAAGCTGACAAGAAATCACAGTTTCATTCGAATGCTCTGGGGGAAGTTTAGCTGTGAATGTCAAAAATCAGATTGATAGTCTGAAAGGTCTATAGAGAGAAGGAAAAGAACTGTTTCTTCTTTCTTCCAGCAGAGAATTTGGGCTTTGGAGTAGTGTGATCAAAATGTAACATCTGAGTAATGCAGCACAACTGTCATGGACTGATGAGTAAAAGGTTCCTGGACCATTCATGAGAAGGACTGAAATCTATTCTATGCTTAAACTAAACATATATTAAATACTGCTTTCATAATATTCTAGAATTTTGACATCTTCCTAAGGTACTGACTGTGGGGACTGCATCTCTTGATGTATGGTCAGTAGGCTGCCATTATCTGATATTTCCAAACCAAAAAATCCGTCACTGCTACTTATGTATTGGTGCGTTTGAAAATAGTCAGGATGGAAGAAGAGGAAAACTAGTACCGCACATTAGAAATCATAGCAGTTACAGAGAATTGCAGAAATAGAAAAAGAAAAAAAAGAAAAGAGAGGCTGAATGGAGTAAGACTGCTGAAAACTCAGGTATACTTTTAAGAGAGACTATGTAAAATTTTTTTTTTTTTTGTTAATAGGTTAAATGCTAATAAAGTCTCTAATAAAATTGTCTTTTAAAATAAGGCTATTCCAAAAAAATCTGCATATTGAGCACTCACCAAATGATTAGTGACAAATGGTACTGACTTTATTTAACTGTGGCCTGCATAGCCATGACAATATTTTGGATCTTGATGAATAAGCTTGGGTTGTTTTTTGGTTTGAGGTTTTTTTTGAGTTTGGGTTTTTTCTTTCCCTTCCTCATTTTCCAGAGAATCATTTGAATAGCATTCTGGTTAGATACATTCTCCCATTGTTAGGTCACGTTGTTTGTTTAAAGGTTTTGTGTACCTTGAGCACTTACAGAATGATTCCCTGAAATTCAAAATAACTCACGTGTTAAATTCAAAATAGCTCACGTGTTCTGTGGTATTATTTCTGCTTTTGTTAATGCACAGAGGTAAAATGGTTACTGTTTCCCAGGACAGTATCCAAACTTTGTGAACATCAGTGTCTACGCAGTTCCTGTGTTTAGGATGTGCAGGCAGAAAAAGGTGGTTAGGTGAAATTCATATGTGTCATCCTTTCTTATTCTAGACATCTCTGCAGTGAAGAATCTTTTTTCGAAAATTCTTAAGGACAGTAAAACACCATGTCTTTTACAAAAATGTGATAGTACTTGTATCCTTAGTTTGGTTTTCCTTTTTGAGGATTTAAGTTTTACAGTTGCTAGGTTGGTTCATGTGCAGTTGCTGTTCCTTAGTCTTTTGTATTAAGTGTAATGTCTAAAAATTCTGCTATCTTGTCATTTTTTGCCTTTTTTTCTTTTTTTTTTTTAAAAGTGCTAAATGATTTCCTTCCTGTGTGTAGGACATCTTAACCTAGTATGATTTATAGCATCTTTTTGATGTTTTATTCTCTTGTAATTGAAATGGAATACTGTTTATGATTGGCTGGGTTTCCTAAACATATTTTAATTACTCTGATGTGAATGAGGATCTCTGTTTCAGGCCTCTTATTTAATTCCATGCATTTATTGATTTTGATTTTGCACCATGTAATTTGCAACATGTAATTTGTACCATGTAATTGCGCCATGTAGTATCCTATTAAGATTATCTCAAGTCAATAGAAAGTGGTAGCATCCTTATTTTAGATAATAAATCCTGTTAATTCTCTTTCACTAATGTTAAGAATTTTTATGTTGAGAATAAGTATTTTTAATGTTTTTTATATTTCTGTTTTCTTAAAGGTCACGAAGACAGAACTAGAGAAACTAAAATCTAGCTATAGACAACTAATAAAGGAAGTAAATTCTGCCAAAGAAAAGTATAAAGAAGCTGTGGCTAAAGGTATAACTGATTTGACTTAATTTTGTCAATTTATTAGTGTCTTTTCCAAAGCTGCTAAAACTCTTATAATGAAACGGGATGATTTCTTTTAGTAACTCGATTACAATCAATTCTTGTTAGCATAACAAGTCAGTCCTGTGTCAAACTCAAGTAAAAGAGGAAAATAAGTTGTTACACACTGAGATTTTTTTTTTAGGGAATGATACGTCCAATCTGCATGGATTTTGATTGAATTGTGCTTGAATAATTAGATAAAAGAGAGCTTTTGTTCCATTATGTATTGGAATATCTTGGTAATCATTGTTGTTACGTGTCCCTCTAAGATTTTTCTTTTTCTTTTCTTTAGTGGAAATTAATTGAATGGCAGTGTATTTCCAAGATGCATCTTTAAGTTTCTGTAGGACTGCCTAAGTAACAGTTAATGTCCTTGGTTCTGTTGTAGTATAATTATAGAGCTGTCAGTGCAGAGAGCAAGATTGTTTCTTTCCAAATTTGTCTAAAATTTGGAGTGGTAGCCGATATGTGAATGTAATGACGAATCAGCAGGAGATAAGAGAAGTTATTTTAAACACTGTTCAGCTTCAACTTTTTGTCTTTTACTGACGTTCACATTTACTTCAAAATGTAAATGCATGCTCAGCTGTTTTTTTCATTCAGTTCCTTGTCTTCTACATGTAACTTTAATTTTGTTACTTCATTTATCCCCAAGTAACTACTTAACATGGGAATATATAGTGTGTAACGTGGAAAATATAACAGGGTGCTCTGATCTTAGTATGTTATTTTTATCCTGTGTTATCCTGTCTTCCTGTCACAAGTCTGGTCATTCTCCATTCCTGAAGCACCAAACTTTCCCATTGAAATAAAACTAGTGCTTTGGCTGTTAGCAGCTGTGATGTTTTGATGTGGTTTTGATTAACTGAATTAATGTTTCTTTAGAAGACAGCAAACATAAGCTATTTTTAAGACACTTACCCTTACCCTCTCTGGTTTTCTTTGGCCTTCTCTTTTAGTCTTCCATTTAATTTTTGTCATATTACAATTGGTACCTAATTTCACTTCCCGTAAAATCTTAGTGTAAATCTTTTTTGACAAACAGTGATGTCCATAAAAATGCTGCAGGTTTTTCTCCAAAAGCTGCAGAATTGATTCTCCCCTGTTGCATCCCAGGCTGTGTTCCTGTTTGCAAATACTTATGTAGTTGATGAGCTACTGCAGTTGTGTTATCAGCTGCAAGTCAGCTGAGCTACTTGAATTTTTTTTTAAGTCATGGTGTTTTCATAGCATTTCTGAGCCCTTAAGTTGTCAAACTGGTTTGTGAAGTGGAAAGTTAAGGAAGTCTTAAAATTGTAAAGCTTCATTATTCCAGGCTATCCGTTATTCAGTCAGGAGTGCTTAGTCAAATTACGTGCTATTAAGTAATATTACTTTTGCTAAGATCCAAACTGGTTCAGTTATTCAGGATTTCGAGATTTATTGGAAACAAGGGAAGGAACAGTGCTTACCAGAACAGTGGGAGGGCATAAGCAAATATTGAATATAAGCTGAAAAACATTTTGTTAAACAAAAAAAAAATTAAAATATTTGGACACCAGCTGCTGCAAGAAATGTACTAAAATACCCATGTCCACTTGTGTGAAATTCTGTTCTTAACAGAGTATGTTCCTCTGGCAAACCGACTCCCTAAGACAGTGACTGGCCTTGCCTCTCTGGAGCCAGAGGGGACAACTACTCCTTTGGGATGCACACCTTTGTGTTTACCCCCAGGGCTGTGCATGCTGAATTACCTGCAAATTCATGCAGCACCTGTACCAGCTGCTCCACAGGAGAAGAGTGAAAGTCACACGATGTAATGACCGAAAAATGTCTCTGTTTTGCAACTGTAGTGATTTTGAAATTCTAACAAAACAAAATTCTGCTTTGTTTTGGAATAGCAAAGCCACTTACTGGTGAAAGAGTAAGTTTACTAGAGCTGCTGTGAAAGAGGTATAAGTTGTTTTTCAGCCTGTGAAGAGAATTGCTTCCCTGTTTTCTAGCCAAGTTGTTAAAAGTGGTATTGAGTTCTGGGCTAAACACAGATAGTAGAGGATATTAACTGAAGAGGGTAAATATTGGCGAAGTTTATACAGTGGAAAGTGATGTTGTAATTTTCTGCAGTCAGAAAGCATTCTCAGGTAGACTTGAATTTCTGTGTGTTATACTTTCCACCAGCTAAGTGGACAATCACTGTGAAGTAATGTGTTGACAAGCTGAGCAAGGTTACAGGTGTTTTGACTTTTTACTGAAAGCATTTAAGAGAACCATTGGAAAGAATAATAAGTGTTAAGGACTGAATAATGATACCAGTTAGTTACAGATTTTATTTGTGTTAAGGCAATGGGTAAGGCAGCTGGTGTGAGTTTTTGGATAGTTTTTTAGCAAGGAAAAGGGAATTGCTTTCTGAAGGACGCAGGGGCTTCATTATGGAAGCCTTTGTGCTCTTCACATCTGAAGAACAATGACAGTGTCTGAGGTTCTGTCTCAGAAGCTGTTCCAGGGAACCCTCTGCTAACACAGGTGCTGCAGTGTGTTGCAGAATGCACCACTGAGCCTTGGCTGCCGCCGCGCCTTAGTCTGGAATGCACTGCCTTGTTACAGGCAACAGTGCATGCCATCTCAGTCAGAAGTGAATGATTTGTTTGTTCTAGCCCTTACCCCATTTGGTCCTGTGTAGCTGCTCCGTTCTGGACCAGTGATTACCATGGCAATCACAAATGCAGTCTGGTTGGTTTTTCTTGGGCATGGAAACTCCAAGTGTCAAGGTAGTCTGCTTCGTGTTGCTCATTTGGTTGATGGGGTTCTGGGTTTTTTGTCCAGTCCTTCATTCGTATGTATTTTTAATGTATGGTGAGAGAAAACAGGCTGAGAGGGGATAAGTTCAGCAAGCTGAACTAGTCCCATGCCTCTTTAATGAGGTATACTTCAGTTTTTGGGACACTATGGACAAAATGATTACAGTAGTCTCTTCTGGACTAGGAAGCTTTGTTTAAAAACCTCCACAAAGTATGTACTGGGAATACACAGCATGTTCCTTTGCAGAATTGGGGTATTAGGACATGTTGGAGATACAAAGCATGCAGGGGTCATTGGAACGAAATACTATAGAAAACCAATATAGTAAGTTTTTATCTTATGAAATGGACAGCCATGTGAAATCATTTGGATCTGTGATATTGAGAAAAAATGATGTAAACATCTTACAATGCTGAGTCCAAGTAACTCTCTGAGTGTATACAAGTCTGAGTTTATAATGCTGTGCTAATCAGTGGTGCTGAGTAATAAGGTAATCGGAATGTGGTATGTTGATGTTGCTGCTGCAGAAAAACACATCAAGCCAGAATTTGTGCCAAACGGAAAAGGCATTGTTTGGCTAAAGAAGTCATAAGGCTTCTGAAACAGTTTCATAAGTAATGTGTTAAGAATACAAAATGGAGACTGTCAGAAAACTACTAATATCAACTGCGGTATTTCATTTCAGTTTGAATCTCATTTCATTGGATCAGTAATTGCTTTAAGTTTGCTGTTTGCAGTATTATTTTTGTTTCTGCAGAATTGTGCATCTCTATTCAGTATAGCTCAGTGTGTGTCTGTGGGGCTTTCAAATGTTTTCGTCCTTGGTTTTTTTGATTAAACACTACTTACTGCTATATAAATAAGGAAATGATGATTATGTGAAATAATAAACAATAATTTATTCTTTTCCTTACATATTTTTAAAAAATTGAGAAGCATTAAATCTTAAAATGTAGCATCTATTTTTGTAGCTGATTTTGGTGTTAGTTGTTTAAATGTGAAACAATTGCTGTTGTAGCAGTTCATATTGCAAGTTGGGTAGCTTTGGGAGGTTCATACTGAATTTTAATACAACAAAATCTTTAGGAAAAAATCAGTTTTCATGTAAATATATTTGTTACAGGTGTTTATTGTGTTCTTATTACTAGTTCATTACTGATTGAATGGAGAAACTGTGTTACAACATTCTTATGTGACAATGGATCTGAAGTAAATAGTAAAGGAAAAATGTATTGATTCTAGTGTATTTAATATCATAATTTCATTTTATGCTGCTACAGCAGCATAAAAAAAATTACACTAGATTTCCCCAGGCTTGTATTCCCTGACAACATTGTGATTTAGAGAGGACTAGAAATATTATCAGTACACCAAGCACATTATACAGCATTGCGTCTCCTGAAAGAATATTTTCTGGTCCCTGCAACTCCTGTGATTTAATATTTCAGAATTGATGTGACTTCTGTGGTCTGTATTGGAGTTGCACAACAGCATAAGCTATATCTATTATAAATAAAGGAGCTGTTAAAAAAGCTTTCATTAAATCAAATTATTGTCCTACTACTCTTTGTAATAGCTGAGAGGCAAGAAAATACTTATTAGGTGGCTGGTACATTCATTCTGAGATGACTGTAAAATTGTTATTATGCAGCTACATTTTCTGGTGGCATGTGTTGCCTGTAGTTGTTGCTGCGATGAGGGAAGCTTCTAGTGGGATATTTTTTAGCTTAGTTTTGACTGAAACTCTTACATTGTTAGTTCAAAACAAGTAACACTGGCTGAACTGGTCTGTTTTATTCACAGAGGTCAGCAGATTGAGTGGATTTCAAATTAATACTCTACTGTAAATGTTTCAACTCATATCAGCTACCAGTGCTTGGAAGGGGTCAGGTTGTTTCTTCTGTGTAAAATAAAGCTTCTAGAGCAGGAAACCCTGGGGAGAACAGAAAGGATCTTGGTGACTTTTTACGGAGTGTGGGATCAGCTTGGGCATATTGTTTCCACTGAACACAAAGACAGGCAGCCCCATGATGTGCTTGCCTCAATCCTCACAGACCAGCATTCACAGTTCTGAGAGAATTTACTAGAGGTGCTTAATAGCTCAAATATCTAAAAACAGTTCAAAAGATTGCACATTCAGTTTTGCTATTTTTATGGTATGTTATTTATCCTAGCAGTAAGCAGATAGCTTTGCTGAACTAATTCTTGGAATTTTAGATCTGGTATTCTGTAAATTTGAACTCTCCAAGTTTACACGTTTAGTTGTTTTTTTTTTTTCATTAGAAAACCTTTTGTTGTTTGAAGTCATTAATTGTTAAGTCAGGGAAAATCCTTTTATGCTCTTAGCACTAAGCAGAGGAGGGAGTAGGTGATTTTATTTGTTGAAGAAACACACATCCTCTTGCAAGACATAAAAGGAAAAAAGACCTCAGAGAATGAACATGAAGATCCTGTTTTCTTTCTGTCTGTCTTTGTGACTTTGGTCTTGTGAAACCTATGCTAATTAAAAGCACTGTGTTTGCATCTCTTGGTTTGCAGTGTGGTGATAAGGCTGGTCACCCACTAAATTTCTGAGTCTGCTTCCCGAGACAGAACTAACAGACAAAGCCATCCCAGTTTAGTTGCAGCAGTTTGCATAAAAACTGCTTTGCAGGTAGGAATATTTTAGAAGCTCTGGACATATGTCTTAAACTGGGAGCAGAGTGGCTGGAGAGCAGCCCTGCAGGGAAGTGGTCTGGGGTGCTGATCATCAGCAGGCTACACACCAGTCAGCAGGAGGGCAAACCCCATCGCAGGGAGCATCAACCACAGCACAGCCAGATGGGAGACAGAGGGGATAATCCCACTGTGTTTCGTGCTGGGGAGGCCTCACCCAGCACACCGAGAGCGGTTCTGGGCCCCACCATTTAAGAAGGATGTGGAAGTTCTTGGGTGCAGCCAGAGGAGGCAACCAAGCTGGTGGGAGGGCTGGAAGGATTGTCCTGTGAGGGGCAGCTGAGACCTCTGTGTTTGTGCAGTTTGGAGAAGAGGAGGCTGAGGGGTGACCTCTTTGCTCTCTGCAGCTTCCTGAGGAGGGGAATGCAGAGGGGGGAGGTGCTGATCTCTTCTCCCTGGGATCCAGTGATGGAACACATGGGAATGGTTCAAAGCTGTGCCAAGGGAGGTTCAGACTTACGACTAGGAAACTTCTTTATTGAGAGAGTGCTTGAACCCTGGACACCTTGAGAGATGGTCATTGCCCCAGGCCTGTCAGTGTTTTACAGGCATTTGTGCAGGGCTCTCCACAACATGCTTTAGTTTTTGGTCATCCTTGAATTGATCAGGGAGTTGGACTAGATGGTTGCTGTATGTCCCTTCCAACTGAAATGCCCTATCCTGCCCTTCCTGTCTTGCCCTTAGGGAAGTGAAGCTGGACTCAGTATGGGAATCCAAATGCTTTGAAAAGTCAGTCACTGAGTAGAAGTCTTGTCCGTGGTGGTTTTCTTGGGATGTATAAGAACTATCATCTAAGGAAGTAATTTTCATAATCACCTATAATATCGCTGGTATTATAGGATGAAATACTGAATTTAGAGAGAGAATGTGGTCAGAACGGTCCCAAAATCACTTAAATGGGTAGTACAGAGTAATCATTACAACAAAATTCTAACAAAGCTGTGTTTTTCCTATTGACTGATGAAGACCTGAGAAACAGGAAACTATGAAGAAATGCTCTATAAAAGAAATGGAGAAATTAGAGGGCTGCCTGAAAAAGCAGTGGGCAACAATTTTTATTTTTTTTAAAAGAACTCACTGTAAGTTGTGTAACATATTCTTCAGTACTGGGAATCAATTAATATGAATATAAATAGTTTCACGGGCCTGATATATAAAGGTAGTCCTTTTTTTCTGTCATATCTAGCTTTTAAATCTATTTGCTGTAATTTAAGTTCTTAGTCCTTAGTAAAATTCACTTAAAAGAAGGATCATGTCAGGGTCCCACTAGTACTTGCTCTGCTTTCAGTCTGTGGTATCATTTGAGTCAAGCTTTATGAATCTTTAATGTAAACATACTTTATTGTTTTTTAAAAAATGTATTGTTAGAAGAAGACCTATTTGAAAGCTATGGCCATCTCATTAATAAGTATAAAGAATGTGTTCAGTAGCACAATGTAAACAAATAATGTAATGGAATATTCTTTCCCAGGCGCAATTAAATAATGCTCTGATACAAGTCTCTAAAGTTGAAATAAATAAGGAAGTGACTGTATCGGAAGTTTGTTATTGATAAACAAATGTGGAGACAGCAACATACTGAGAAATTACTTCTGGTTTTGAAAGTGTTGAGAAATATGTAGATGGAAAGATAAATGCAGTTCTGGAAAGTTATTTGAAGAACTGCAGTCATAAAGTGGAAAATGTGTAGATCACTATATGCACTGACAGTTTCATAATTTAGTACTGCTATTTACAGAAGACAAGATTCTAAAGCAAGTGACAAAAGTTTTTTCTGTCTGAAACATTGCTATATACTGAAGATTAGTGTATTTTTTCAGGGGGGGATTGTTGCTTCATTTGAAAAAAACCCAAAGAACTAAAAAAAGACAAAAGCCCTTACTCGCCCCTCTTTATTCTCTTTTCAAATTTTCTGAAATCAAATACTGTGATACTCTGGTGAGGTTATAATACAGAAAATTGTAAGAACTCTGAAGCCAAGGTTTTCTTGGCTTTCAATGGACTCTGCTGTCCTCTCTTTAATCCTAACCCATAAGCTCTCCGTCACCCCTCATCCACCCGCAGGCAGAACTCCATTCACTCCAGCTGCCCTCTCATGTAAAGGGCAGCTTCCTCCCCTTCTCCTCCTGGTCTGTCTTTCCCCAGGAGTCTGTAACTCTTCATTGCAAAGCTCCAGTCCTGCCTCTGTGGTCCCAACAATGTCCTAGCCCTATGACTGCATGGATGTCTGCCCCACCACAGTTTACTCACCACAGTGCTGTAATGCACAGGCACTTAAGCATGTCACCCCAGCGTGTTGAGGTCCTGGACAGGATTTGGGAGCTTCTTCCACAGTGGTGCCATGTAGGAGCCTCTTTGGCCACCTGCACCTGCTGAAGGCAACCCCATCCAAGCCCTGTTTTATTTTCTTTGTGTTCCCTTCTCATCTTACCATGCAATGTCCTTTCCTTAGTAGTCTCCTCTATTGTTCCCTCAGCATTGCGGGTCACCTTTTCCCTCCTGTATCATTCTTTTCCCTCCTAATGAAGAAGTCAGTTGTCTTACTGGCAAAAATCGTTTTACCTTCCTTAGTAAGGTGTCCTGTCTTCCAAGCAGATGGTGCTCTGCAAACAGGGTCCCAAAACCTTGTTGCCAACACTGTTCAGCAGCTGCTTGTTGGCCTGTATTGTCCGCGCCTTCCTTGCACCCTTCGCTCTCACCTGGGCTCGCGTGCTTTTCATGACTTCCCCCAGAGCTCTGTATTCACTTTTGGTACTGTCCAGGTTTCCACTGGCAGTGTCATCAGTTTCCACATTTATCATGTCACTGCCTCTGCTGTTTTGCCCTACACTTAACCATACCCAGAAATTTCTGTGCATTTGCTTTTTGCACGTCTGGAACTACGGAGAGTTATGTGAATGCTTGACCTATGTTCTAGTCCTCAGAGTTTGTCTGGAGTTGTTAGTCACAGCTTTATTTATGTATACAGCTTTTCTTCCTGTTCCTGAGGTGTAGATCTTGTAGGCTTGTCCTTCTAATTTTCATATTGTTTGTCTGTTTCCACAGTTCTAGTTTATTTAAGGTTCCTTACTGTGTTTCTGTTGGAGGGTTATAATCGTGTATTGTGATGTCAGGTGTGTCTTTGGCTCCTTTTGAAAATAAAGTAAAATTGTCAAAAAATGGTCTTGTGTAATAGAGTGGCATTCTTTGTCAGGTGGGTGTTATTGGACAGCATTCCCTGTGCATTGAACCCAAAGGTTATGGTTCAATTCCAGGAGCTAGAAATCCACAAATTTAGTCTATCTGTTGTGAGCTAAGCCTTTATAATAATCTCTATATTATAATCTCTCTATTATAGTGATCTCTAGTGCATCTTTTATGAACACTTGGTCATCACTTCTGAATGGCTGAAAGTCCAACCAGAGACTTGAAAGGGGGTAAAAACCTGACCTCTTCAGCATAATTATTTCTTTTAAATCCAAAATATACATGACAACTTTCTCTATTTGCAATATTTATTTTCTGTAGGTTGTTTTCTTTGAGGTATTTGCACTGTATATTGATGCTTATTTAAAAAAAAGATGAAGTGAACATTACGAGCTGAAGTTTTTCTCAGCTGATCTCAGTTGATTGTCCCATCCAGGTTTTGTTCTTCCATTCTAGGTGATTATTAAACCACAAGAGTCTAATACTTATGATTGCAAGAACTTTGGATTAGCAAATCTGCCTTTTTAATTGAAAATAGTTTACAACATTTTTTGTGAATGGCTGTATTGTACTATATGTAATAAAATCTTTAGAAGAGTTTTTATTAGAAATTGAAATACTAGAGTTTAGAATTATTTAAAAAGAATGTCAGCCTGTTCTTTGTAAATGTAACACTTTCATAATTGAATTTTGCAAGCTTCACAGTACTGTTTATGGCATGACATATTGTATACACAGTTTCTATTAACATTAAACAGTTTTGTTAACAGCTGATGGCAGTAGAATTATAATTAGATCTATTTGTGAAATTCATTATATAGATAAAGAAAATTGGAAGTTTTCCTCAGTGCTAACTGACATGTAGAACAACTGTGTACTCTACCTCGCTGCATTTTGCTACTTTAAAAAATAAATTACCATATAAAAATAATACTGGAAATATATTTCCTATATTAAATATTGGTCCAAGGCTCTGTTTTAAAGTTGAGTGAATGTGTTGATTTATTTTGTGATTAGTTAAGGTGTTCTACTGAGAAATAATGTATAGCGAAGGAATTTAGTCCTCCAAACAGATCGTAAAATGGGACAGCTTAGCTGTTAATGATGTTTTTGACAGAGTTACAGTATTGTTAAGTTTCTAGTTATGTGGTTGTGATAATGAGTGTAAATTTTCAGTTGAACTGTTGAAAGTGGTTTGTTGCAGTTTATAGGTCAGAAGCCTATACTAATGGTACATGATATAATTTCACAAATGCTGATTTTTGGTAAGCTGAAAGCTGATAAGGGATGTATTTTAAACACGTGCATGTACAAATTGTAGGTTTTAAGCTCTTGAACTATGAGATATAGAGGTAATTTTGCATTATTTAATCTAGTGCATGCTTGAGCAGGGATGGCCAAACACAGAAAAAACCCAAGAAATAATGCAGCACTTCTCCCTCTGCTGCCAGCTTGCCTCCCTCTGCTGGTTTCACTGGATGTGGACAGTGTGTCTCCCAGTGGAATGGGCAAGCAAAACTTGGTGCTTTCAACATTGGCTTCCAATATTCCCATCCTCTCCTCTTTCATCCAGGCCCAGTACTCTAACTGCTTCATGACCTTTTCGCCTGCAAACCCTCTTCAGTCACCTTCGTTGTTTCCCCATGTTCTACATGCCCCTCCTTCTCCAGGAAAACCTTTCAAGTGTGTGTTTTACTATGAAGATGACCAGGTTGGCACTGCAGCCTGCTGTGTTTAGAAGTGGGTGTGTATGACACTTCTGTATGATATTTGGAAATTACTTGAGGTGTTCTGCTCAGGAATAGTGTATATTAAGAAGGAATTTAGTCCTCAAGGCAGATGCAGAAATGGAATTGTGTCCCATCCCATTGTATTGCTGTGCTGGTGCTGTGCATGTCTGGGGATATCTGACTTCTGGGATGTTATTTTCGTTGTTGGATTATCTTTTTCCTCTTCAAATGATCTATATTAAATTCAGAAATAAATGGTGTGTTTTGTGTTTTTTTTTTGTTTGTTTGTTTTAAGGAAATAAAAAATTAGTCTCCTCGTGAAATGTGAGTTTTGATTGTTTGCGGAAGACAAAACCTGTTATGTCTGGCTGAAGTTTAAGAGGGACTTGAGAATGTTATCTCTCCAAAACAGTTTTACAGAAATTTTGGAAGTGGATTGTTTCATTCATACCAAAATGAAATATACTGCTTTGGCAACAGCTCCAGAGATGTGTTTTGTCTTTGTTGTACAGAGTAATTTAGACATAAGAAAACTGTTCCTTCCACATACAAAAATTAGGTCAGCAGTTAGGTTGTTTTCTATTAAATGGCAGATATAATATCCTTTAAAAGTGATTTTTATTAATCTATGTTTGAAGTGTAGCTGACAGAGGAGAGGTAGCAAATGTCTAGAGAGCCATACGAGGGTATAAAGAGACAGAAACCTGCCCCAGCTCCATGGTAATTTGTTACCTGGGGAGTTCCTGAGCCAGAAGTGCTGTCCTAGTTCTTAGTAGCTCTTGAGGATTTTTCTGGGTTTTTTTGGCATACACTTGTCCATTCACTATTAAACCACAGTAAATTTTTCATTCTTAATATAATTTTTACCAAAAGATTGCATAGGTTAGCTACATGTGGGTTGAAGAAGAATGTCTATGTTTTAGCAAAGTGCATATTATTTCCATATAATGTCATATGGTTTTTCCATGAGAAGAGGCTGTGTAGATCTGTTAACTGTGTGTCTCCTCTCACAGATTGCTCCTCAGACTCCTAGTGCTTCAGGAGTCCTCATTTTAATCATTCTTTCTAGATTCTTTATATTTTCTGCCTTTCATGTGCTTGATGCCCTTCTCTAAACCTTTTACATGTCAAATATATCCTTGAGGTCAACGAACTGCATACTTTTAAGTGGATTTAATCAGTGGCTTAATAATACTCCTTTGCTAAATGACATCGTGTCAACAGCAGCTGAAGACTTAGTTGACATTTCCATCAGTCTTTCTGTATGAACTCCAAGATCTCATTTCTGTGTGTATTCAGTAATCTTATAACAGATTACTAAGTTTGATAGTTTTTCCCCTATGTGCAACTCTCTAAATATTCATGCTATAATTTACCATTTTGAGTTTTAATCAGTACCTCTCAAGTTTTGTTTTCCTGTCCTTCACATTTGATTCCCCTGTGTGCTGCCTTCAGACAACATCTTCATCATCATCACCTCATCTCTTACAACCCAACTGATATTCCCAGGGCAATCCATTGAGTGCCTGTTTCTTCCTGTAAAAATTATTCATAGTATTTCAGCTAAAACTTTCTTAAGTTCCTTTGAAGTTCCAAAGCTAAGCACGATCCAGTCCTCATAATTTCTTACTGTTTCATTTATTCTCTAACTTCTCCTTTTGACACCTCAGAAGAAAGAGGTTCATTGACTCTTTCATAAAGTAGTATTTCAGCCTGGAAATCTCTGAAGATCTTTCCTAGTGAAGATAGAAGAAAAAAAAATATTTTTTCCTATCAATTTCTTCTATGTAGTGACTGTCGTTTACTTTTTCTGACAAGCTGCTGACTCCAATGTATATGAAAGAGGATTTGTTACTGGTTTACAAGTTTTTTGCTCAACTTTTTTTTAAAGTGCCTTTAATGTGTGTCTGTATTTTGATTTGTTGGTGTTCACAGTCCTTTGTGTATTCTTTATATGACACAGCTCTTCAAGGTCTGCTTTCAAACCTCTGTTCTGCCATTTAACTTCCATTCTCTTTTTTCTCAACTGCTTTGTGAAAAGTGCTACATGTATTTTTTTATTACATAATTTATTTCAAGTTTATAAGAAATGCAGCAATCTGAATGAGATTGGTTTAGTTAGCATATGTTTATCTGTGCAGGTTGTTGTGACTCTGCACTTGATATTGGCAGTTACAGGATTAATTTAAAATCATTTTAATTCCTGAAAAAGTAATGAGATATTTCGTAAGTATCAGGAAGACAGCAAGGATGTCAGTAAAAGCTTATGTGATAGAGTTAATTGTGTTCACAGTAGCTAGCATGGGGCTGTGTTTTTGGTTTGTGCTGGAAGAAGTGCTGATAGCATATCCCACATAGCTGTGCAGTTACTCTGGCAAAGAATGGAATAGGTGACCTCTTGAAGTACCTCAGCTGGGCACTGAACTGGTCTTGTCAGCATGAACTTGACAGCTTCCAGTACCTCTCAATAGTGTAGAGCTGAGACTAGAGCAAATCTCCCGATCAGGGTATTGATGTGACAAAGAAATGTGAAGCTATAGGGGAAAAGCTGCCCATTTTGGACAGGAGTAATAGTGTGAGAGTTCAGCTAGTCATAGGTAGACTGCATCATTGCTTAATTAGAATCGTATGTAGCAATAAGAATGTTTGCTCACAGTATAGATATTTAATGAAACATGATTGTGACATAGAGGGAAAAGCTCTTTTATTAAAAATATTTGCAAATAGAAGAATAGCTTTGAGATAGTCATATGTATGAGATTTGTTCTTTATTCTTCATAGTTATATTTATGCTCGTGTAGATAGTGGGTTTCATATACTTTTAGATAAAGAATTCTCATGTTTCTGCTCAAGGAAAGCAACTTTTTTACTTAGTTGATTAATTAGAAAACCTGGACATTTGATCTTACTGGTTATCTAAAAATGGTCAGATTTTACCTTCTTCAGAGAAGTACCTTAAAAATTATTGGAGAATAGGTGTGAACTTGCCATAAATCTACTCCATGTATGCCATCTACAGGTGTATATACTTTTGCATTAACACATGAATTTTTGTTTTGTTTTCTCTTAGGAAAGGAGACTGAGAAAGCCAAAGATCGATGTGAAAAAGCCACTATGAAGCTTCATATGTTGCATAATCAGTATGTGTTGGCACTGAAAGGAGCACAATTACATCAGCACCAGTATTACGATACTACACTTCCTCTGTTGCTTGATTCACTGCAGAAGATGCAAGAAGAAATGATTAAAGCCCTGTAAGATGTATTCTTATATATCTTTAACTTGTACAGTTTTATATATGTGGTATTCTAATTAATTTCTATGATTATTTCAAAAAAAGAAACTGATTATAGTTGTATATGAAGGGATGACAGTTGACAACAGTCTATCCAAATGATGCAGACAGTAGTTCTTAAGCATACCAGCAAGGCACCATCTTATAAAACTTAAAATTCTTAGAGGTGGACTGCAGTGTTTGTTTCTGAGCTCTTGCTTTGTCCTTCAGCTGATCTAGTATGTCAAGTTTGTTGCCTCTCTGGTAGTCAGTATTATGAAATTCCACCAGAAACAACTGCCCAGCTCTCTTGAAAGTGATTGTAGAGAAGGGCCAAGCAGATGAATGGTTAATCCTATGTGTGGGACAAATAACAGGATCATATAAAATTGATCTCGCTGTAAGGAATCCACCCTTAAAAATGCAATTACCCTTTTCCTAAAAGATCATTTTTTCACATCATTACAGAGGAGGTTCAAGGGGATGATCTCTGAGAACAGACATTAAGCCCTCCTTTCTGGTTTGTAACAACCGTGTCGCCTCTTTGTCTTTCCTGAAGAATGGAGTTATTTAGAGAGTCTGTTCCTATGGGTTTTTTGTCGTGATGTTTTATATCACTTGGCCTAAAAGAAAGGGACAGTTAAATTTTTTTACATATTATTGTTCATTTAGGTGTGAGACACTCTTCTTTAACTCATTTTCTTACCTACCGTGGAGTCTCTGTTCATCTTGACTCCAGAACACAGAAAGCGAGGGAGACTTGGGGATTCCATGCTTTAGATGCTTACAGGCACCATTAGCTTCCATATCCAGTACCATATTAATTTCTTTCATTCTGATGGAGTTATAACAACAAAATAAACTTTCTTAGTCGTCTCTGTACTTTTAATCTTAGTTTCATATATAAGATCACAGCAAAAGACTGCAGTTAAGTGTGTGTGCTGTAATTAGGGTGATTTTTTTAAATTGTGAGATATGATAATTTAAGAATTTTATAATGGAACAAGAACTTACTGAATCCGCTCACCTTTGCTGTGTCTAGAGTTAAAAATCATTGCTGTTGTTGCATAGACATTTTTGTTAGTTCTAAATGTATTGGAAAATTACTCCTTTATATGGTGTACGAAAGAAGTTCTCATTTCAAGTGTAGAGCTTGGTGTAGCCATCTGTGTGAAACATACTTCCTTAATAATCCTAATTTTGCAGGTGAATTAGTTCATTAAACTTGAAAAAGTATAGATTAATATTGTTAATAATTTTTTCCTTTATTTTATTTTATTGTCGTCGTAATTAATACAGATTCCTCTTCTATATGGCACTTTTGTAGTTGATATTTGACTATCTTTTCATCACACTCCATGAACTATTTTCTGCAGCCTTTTCACCCATGTTGTTCACAGGCGAGGCAAGATTTAATGCCTTCCTTACTCTGTTTTCTCTTAAAAAATGTAGTGAAAAAATCCTATCACACAATTTTTTTTACAGAGTAAACATGACTTGAGATCTTATCCATGAAAAATGAATTGATACTTTTTTTCTCTGCATGTTCCTCTGGGCTAGCCAAAATTCATCAGTATTTCTTGAGAGCTCACCATGCTTCAGATCCTGGCAAGTTATCAAATTTGTCAGAGATAGAAATTAAATAAGGAATAATTATGAAGGTAGGTTATGAAGGAAAACTAAAAGTCAAGGAGAATAGGAGGGTGTTTTGAGGATGTTTCACTGGATGCTATTAAGAGTAGTGGCACAGTGTCATCTCTTCTTTTACCACTTTGTTGTTCCCACTATAGGAAGCAGATAGAGACAAGATTGGGTGGCTTGTAGTTAATTAAGCCTGTTCCTGGTATATTTTTTCTCTTGTAAATAATTACTAACGTGTGATTTATGCCTGTTCCTGTCTGAATGACAAATCACAGTATAAATATATGAAAAAAGATACTTAATACAGAAAACAATTTTTTAAAGGAAATGCACACTGTTCTGTGACTTGTTTTGCCTCATGCTAGAATATAATTATCTTGTCAGATGGAATGTGCAAATCTTTAATGTAGGTTATACTGAGCATGGTAAGTTCTGTGTGAAGAAGACTGTCATCAGTGAACTCTATACATTCCTTTTCCATGTAATTTCTACAGTTTTTAGTTTAACTATACACTGAAATTGGTACAAGAAGCATGGTCTTAGAGCCAGCCTAAGCCTGTAAAGAAAAGGCCTCAGTTGATGTGTTATTTCTTTGAATAATATATTGTCTTATTTTTCCCTTTTTACCTAGTTGCAACACGAGTTTGTAGAAACAGCACATTGAAAGTTTGAAGCATCTTCAATGCCATCTATGCCTACAGTGCCATGTTATACACTAGAATTTTTTTTCCTCTCTAGAAAAGGGATCTTGGATGAGTACAGCGAGATCACCAGTCTTGTAACAGAAGAGATTGTGAATGTCCATAAAGAGATCCAGACCTCGGTTGAACAGATAGACCCTAACTCTGAGTATAACGATTTCATAGATACTCACAGGTACAATTTGCATCTCATGTTTCTTCCTGAGAAAACCCTGCATTAACGTGCAAATCTGCTTAAGTGATCAGAGTTGAATTTGCTTCTGTTTGGTTCCTTTCACATTGTTGTTTGTAAAACTGTATCCCAATTGGAAAATTTTTCTACTTGCATGTATTGAAAGGTGGCTGAAACATTACATTTCCTGGTTCTATTAAAGAAAAGTTTCCAGTTATATGAGAAAAAGATCCACAACTTTGGTACTGACAGAAGACTATGAGTGACAGTGTAGACTCACCTTGAGCTAATTTACTGTTTATTTGGATGCAGTTTGCATCCTGGGCTAAACTTGTTCTAGTTTAAAGTCAGCTCTAGGTACCTCTGTGTACTCTGCAGTTATTGCAGGTTGAGCCTGAGAATACAGAGCATGCAGATAATGCAAGGAAATTTTTACTTTAAAAGCCAAGTATATTTTCCATTTTTTGAATTATTACTGAATTTGAATTATTATTAGTATATGCAGAAATAGTCCTAAGACTTCTTGCATTATCTTTTTTTGTTGCTACATGTGAATTGATGACAGAAGCAGCTGAGAGTGGACTCCTGACACTGATAGCCCCTGAGAACCCTGGTTGTGCTGTGATCTGGATTCAAAGAATTGTATTGCATTTTATTATCTTGTAAGATTTTAGGACAATTTCCTTTATTCACAGGAAAAATGATACATGTCCAGTTGCCACCTATCCTTTTATTTCAGATGTAATTTTAACTATATACAAGTTATTAGAACATTTTGAAACCTAATGATTTGCTTTATGATCTATTCAGAGATACTTCTTAATTTTGAAAAGATAACAATTATTTGCTGAATAGGTCATCAGAAGTTGTTGAACAAGAAATAGAGTTTGATACATCTTTACTTGAAGAAAATGAAAATCTTCAAGCTAATGAGATCATGTGGAATAATTTAACAGCAGAAAGTTTACAAGTCATGTAAGTCTTTCTTTACAAATTTTTCATCCTCTGGAAATGCTGTATTATGTTATATCTAGGCTCACTCAGATCATTGCATAGCTGTGCCACCATTTTAAAGGTCCAGTTTCTCAAAATAGTATTTTCAGGCTATAGCCTCTTTCTGATGCTGGTTTTATTGTTCCTCTGCACAGAATACTTCTCCCCTGTCTCCCCAAAAAGCATTTCTGATGTATGTTCCTCTCCTTGCCAGGTGTACAGTGCCCCAAATCTAACATGAGTCCTCCTCGGGAACGTACTGGTGTATATTCCCATATGTGTTTCCATAGTCACTACTCTGGGAAAAATACTGAAATATTTTGTTTAAATCACTGAGTAGAGTGATGTATTAGTGATTTAAAATGCCATGTAGAAAATTGTAATGAATATATTTGTTTTGTTTTGTAAGTTTTGCCTTTGTTTTCCAAAGGAGATTCTTATTCATTATTATAACCTTTGAAATACAGTAACTTACTAATGCAGATGTAGCTGTTCTATTGCATTTCACAGAGCTTTTAGCTATTTGGGTGATGAACTACCTCCCTGTGTGTTTCTTAATATATCGTCTAGTTAAATATTTTCATTACATTTACCAACTTCACCTTAATCATTTGTTATGGGGAACAAATCTCCTGATGGGATTATGTTCTTATATTACCAGCCTCAACTTTTGACATAAAAGGGTCCGATGTGGTCACTTATGAGATTGCAACTATTAATCATGCACTGAAAATGGGAAATTCAGAATTTCATAGGTTGATGATTTTTTTGTTGCCTCTACTGAATTTTAGTTCATGTTTCACTTATTTGAATTATTTTGCCCCTTTAGAAAGTGTAACTGATGCAAGTGAGACATCAGTGATGTATTGTGCATTTCTTTATGTTTGGGTTTGTTTTTCTAAAATTTCATTTGCTTACTCATACTATAATCCCTATTTTTTGTAGGTTTTTCTGAAAACCAAAATTAGAATGAATCTGTAACAGTGAGGCATTTCAAGTGTAAACATATTACTCTAATCACTGTGTTTTCTCAACATGACAGAAACTCTGGATTTTATTGATTCCTTTTCAACGTTGTTAATCATCCTCTCTTTTTTCAGTGTAATCTGATTACTTTTCTGAATTTATTCATTTGATAGGTATTGAAATAACTTTTTTAATATGAAGCATCAGCCTCCTTAGTCATGAACAGCTTCATCTTTCTTATTAAAGGATCTCTCAATAATTAAAAAAACCCAGTCCCTTTAAATATGTTTCTCTTTTTAATATATTCTGCATCATTACTAAATTGAGATTATTCCTGCTTAATAAAATGTTGTACATCTCAATGTACTTCAGCATAGTGACAGGAAAAATAGATATACTGAGTCTCCCTTTTCAATAAAATAGTAAGTTCTGTGTAAGATTTTGTCTTTCCTAGCTGAGAAAGAGAAATAACTTCTTGTTTGGCTTGTCTTTTGCATTCCTTTGTTTAGAAATGAGACGTCAGCATATCTAAATAAAAGAGATGAAATGCTGCTTTTCTAATAAAAGGTTCTGATGAAATACATACTAGTGTTTATAAATATGTCTGTGCAGTTGCTCACAGAATTGTTTTGCCAGGAGCTCGAGCAGCAGCACAAAATACATAGACACCAACTTTAAAGACTAAGTGTGTAAATTTACTGTAGTGCAAACCAGCAAAGAATTACAAAGAAGCA